>CAUJRU010001241.1:0-29974 GCA_963277665.1 Viscum album | reverse complement strand
TTGCGGATCCGTCACTAATGAGGGACAAATCTCTGATCCATTTTCGATCCTAAATAGGTCAGCATTATTCATCGTTCGTCATCTCTCTAATGCATCCCATAGGAATTCTTCGATGGGGTTCATCATCGAAGAGAGAGTGAGAGAGATAGATTTCTCATTTGTAAGAGACTTTCACAAGGTTGTTTGTGAAATCTTGATCCCTATTTAATTAAAGGAAGGATATGTGTGGGGCGTCACAACAATGACTCATTAAGGAGTTTCATTAATGATATAGTGTCACATCATTATTGGACCGCAACACCAACTGTTCATTGAATCATAACGTAAAAAATTTGAATAAAATAATCTTTTATGTTTATTTTTTTTCACTAATAGTCTAATTTTTTTATTTTTCAGTCGACCAATGTTGGTCAAGGTTAGAACCTTGTTTGATGAATCCCATCATTCTGGATTGGAAGGGGAACTCTGATTTTTCATCTGTTCACCTATTCAAAATTTAGAAAAACCCACTCACATGATTAATTGACATAATTTAAAAAAATTCAAAAATACGTACCGACCTTTCAAGGCCTCAAAATCAAGTGCTTTCTCAATGCCTGTTATTGAAATAATTCAATGTAATAAAAATAATTACATGGACATTCTAGGAAATTTCACTACTCACCCCATTTTGGGATTCAGGTCCTCATAAGAAAAATAAGGCTAAAGAATAAATGGGGGTTTTAATCACAAATCAGAGCCTCTCACTCCCATGTTCTTTCCTGGAGGATCCTATGCAACCACTGCACATGCACCAGATGAATAGATCATCCAAAAAATACCAGATCATGTCAATCATCTATCTCTACTGGATACTCTACAAACGTTACCCCATCATCAGTATCTAGCTCGCCCTAATTTATTACGTGTAATGGATTAAGTACATATAACGACCCACACTTTACATACATTGTTAATACTTCAAAATTGAAGCACACTTATTACAACATATGACAAAACCACAAAGGACCGTATAGGTATAGTGTCTTTAGAAACTGGGAAACATAAACAACTGGTTCATAAATCTTCTACAGTGTCTCCCATTTATTTCATCATATCTAGGGTCCCTTTTAGCATATTCTACTTAATATCCATCTTCCTGACCTGGGGAAAAGAAAACATAAAAGGGTGAGCTCAAATGCTCAGCAAGGGCAAATAAAGGAAATAAAAATCATATCATATCTTTATGAAAATCAAAACCTGCAAAAGAGATCATAATATCTTAACATGGAATAAATCATAGAAGTGAAAATGAGATCCCCAAAATCATAACATAAAACTTGAAACTTTGTGGCATGCACACATAATCATGGAGATCATTTCTTGTTAGTCATGACTCATTGCCAAGACTATCTTAGTGGACAAAGTCCCTTTCTGAACCGAGTTCACTCCTCGTTTCAGTCCTGTATCACTGAACCGAAATAACCTTCCGTTCCAGCCATGTCTATCTCATGAGATATAAAATCTTTACCCAATGCATTGGAGGGAGATATAGGTCCCACCCATCTTATAATGAATCCTTTCTTATGTGTGCCACATAATCATAAAACATACATCATCGCATAACACATATAACAAAAATGGGATTCTTGAAACATCATGACATCATAAATCAATTCATATATGATAAAGGAATTCATAAACATAATTCCATCACAACATAGTCAAACAAATGTAAAAATATGGATAGAAACAGAACCCTTTATTATCTTAGATGGAAAATAATTTTGATAAAACACTTGAATTGAATTCTTGAGGAAAATATCCTTTCTTCTTCAAAAACATTTTTCCTTTCATAACATGTCATACAACTTTAAAATAAAAGAAGTTGATTAAAAATAAACTTGAAAACTTGTAAAGGAAGCTTCTTTGAAGTAATGTTTTAAAAATCCATTCATG
This sequence comes from Viscum album, assembly GCA_963277665.1. Classification (NCBI taxonomy): domain Eukaryota; kingdom Viridiplantae; phylum Streptophyta; class Magnoliopsida; order Santalales; family Viscaceae; genus Viscum; species Viscum album. The sequence continues at coordinate 28,036 of CAUJRU010001241.1, read as the reverse complement.
CCATATAAGTTAAAAAAAACATTCTTCGTACTTCTGTCGGAAAAGTCAAAAAGTACCTCGTACGGAAAAACGACAAAAGATTTCTTTCATATTCTTTACTAAAAACTCACCTAAGGGTAAAATTGGATTTAAACTATTTCAAGTGGATGGAAACAATATTACATATTGAGGGAACATGGATGTGGATGATAAAATACACCCCAGTAAATACTTACGAATAAACAATCTCGGATAAAAATGAGATTGTGATATTTCCCTTACCTTAGGTCCGATTTGCTTTGTTCGTGTCCGAAGCTCCTGTATAATGGTTTAAATAATGTTATTGACTTATTCCAGAATCATACATATTGATATGAGATCATATATGGTCATATTATTAGCTTCTTGTTAGTAATATTTCATTGTTACTTGTTACTCGGGTCTTTATAACTTTTTGTTCTTATGCGTGTTTTGTCGAATAAATTCTTATTCTTATCTTTAGGTTATAGATAATTCATTTCCAGAATGGTATTAGTGTAGTATATACCATATTCATTCATTCAATTCATTTATATAATCATTATGAAATGAAGATCATGTAGAACGAGTCGCATCACATCGTGGAGACGGTATTCCGTACGTACGCACGAGTGATGATATCGTTCCTATGATCGTGGAATTGTATTGGAGTATATATATATATTATTTCAGTATCAATATTACTTAATAATAATCATATATAGTTACTGATTACACCATTATACCCATCCTTGTAAGGTGATGGTGGAAAATAGATTACACCACGGCGTGGAGACGGTATTCCGTACGTACGCACGCGCGGTGATTTCATTTTTTTCCGTAGGATGGATAGAAGGTGAATTGGGTTGTTTAATATTTATAATAACATATCAGTATGTATGTAATACTGATGTTATTACTTTATCATGAAACAACTAAAGAAGAAGAAGTTGAAGAAGAAAGAAATTGAAAAGATCGGTAATGGATATTACCTCTTCTTCGGAACGCCTTTTTGAATCCTCCACTTAAGGAACTAAGATTGGTCTTTGGAGAAGACCAGGACCTCTAGGATTATTCTAGGGAAGTGGAGAATGGAAAATGGCAGGGGTTGGTCGAGCTTGAGTGCTCAAATTGGTGTGAGGAGGAGGGGGGAGGAGGTGCCCTTTTTATAAGGGAGGAGAGGGGCACCTTAGGAATATCTCAAAATATTATTTTATATTAAAGTCAAAATCGGTTTATAATGGTTCCAAAGGGTCGTATTTCGAAGCTAAAGTGGGGATGGGTCGAAATCCTATCATCCAATAGAATTTAGACAAGTTTAGGATATTATTTTAACCTTATCAATTAAATTTAACTCTAAGTTAAATAATTTAACTTTTACCATGTCTTTTTGTTTTCTTTCACTATATGGTTAATACACTTACTATAACATGCCAAACGAACCCCAAATTGTTTATTATTAATATATATATCCTTATCTAAGTCATTTGGCCGAACCTTAGATTTTTAGGAATAAAATAACAATTAATAATATAATATTTGATTTAAAAACTATTTTGTGTCAATTTTGACACTATTTGATATATGATTTGTTTGAAAGTCATAACAGAATTATATGTTCGAACCAAGTTGATTAAAGCAATACTAATATATCATAGTAACCTAGAAAATTAGTGGAATTCATAAAAAGTCTCAAATTATATTTATTTTGGTGTTTATAACATCAATTATGTCAATATTTCATTAATAAGATAATTACTGCATCATCATTATGTCATAAATAAATTAAATTATTTAATGTCTAAAAATTACAAATAAAATATAATCATGTAGGAAATCTTTTTAGCTTTCTAATGAATATTTACAATTGAATTTATCTTATGTATAACCCCATATTAAAAATGATTTACTTATTAAACTTTGATTTTAACTATTTTAACCCTTCTTTAAATAAATTAATAATAAATGTCCTAATCTAATCCAAGTGGGCCTAAATGGTCATATTTTATTCCTAAGTTTGTTTTTGGTCGAATTACACTTGTCCAATAGAATTAGGACATGTGTTAGGGTAATATTAATATCATATTTACCCTTAGTTACCCTATTTACTATTAGCCGCGGTAAAATAGTAAAAAGTTACTATTCACCAAAAAATTATTTTCATCTCATTGAACCACATTTTAGTCCTTGATATTAACCGTGTCTCTCGGATTATTGAAATTCCATTCACAGAAGCGGTAAAATTAAGTTTTATGCAAAATTCAGTTTTTAACCTACCACTTAGTGGTTTCACTATTCATCAAAAATTGAAAGTTTTCAGAAAAATACCAAAATTTCACCCTAGGCTAATTTCGATATTCTGAGTCCGAAAATGAAGTCCATTTTGAAAAATAAAATTTATAAAATTTCAAAAAAGTGGTTATTACTATTCATAACGACTAGTTTTAATAGCATTTTAGTGAAACTCGGTATTGCGTACGACGCAAGCTATCGAGGAAGGTCGTGATTGCGTGTAAAGCAAGCCAAGCAAGTGTTGTGTAGAAAAATATTCCTTTGATGATTTATATAACATAAAAGTCTCGGGTGTTACATTCTACCTCCCTTAAAAAGAATTTCGCCCTCGAAATTCGTCACTTTGTAACAAACAGATGAGGATACTTCTCCCTCATCAAATCCTCAAGCTCCCATGTAGCTTCTTCAAGTTGGTGGTTCCTCCATAAAACTTTCACCAAGCGAGTGGTCTTGTTTCGTAGGACTTTTTCGCTACGATCCAGAATCTCTATCGGCTGTTCTTCATAAGAAAGATCTTGCTCCAGCGGTACAACTTCTGAGCTGAGTACATGTGAAGGATCTGGTATGTACTTTCTCAGGAGAGATACGTGGAACACATCGTGAACTTGAGAGAGATTCGGTGGAAGCGCCAATCGGTAAGCTACCTTCCCAACACGATCCAGTATTTCAAAAGGACCGATATATCTAGGGCTTAACTTCCCCTTCTTTCCAAATCTCATAACCCTCTTCCAGGGAGATATTCGTAAGAACACTTTATCACCCACTTCAAACTCTAGGTCTTTTCTTCGGTTGTCGGCATAACTTTTCTGTCGACTCTGAGCTGCTCTTATGTGTTGTTGAATAGATCTGACCTTTTCTGCCATTTCATCAACGAGATCTGGTCCTAATAGCTTTCTTTCCCCAACTTCATCCCAGCAAGTTGGAGTCCTGGATTTCTTTCCATAGAGAGCTTCATAAGGAGCCATCTGAATACTGGAGTGAAAGCTATTATTATAAGAAAATTCCACCAAAGGTAGGTGTTGATCCCAACCTCCTTTGAAATCCATAGAGCAAGCTCTCAACATATCTTCTAGGGTTTGAATTGTTCTCTCAGACTGACCGTCTGTCTGGGGATGATAAGTAGTGCTGAAACTCAACTCTGTATCCAGAGTATGCTGAAGACTTCGCCAGAACTTCGAGGTAAATCTCGGATCCCGATCAGATATAATAGAAAGTGGTACTCCATGCAATCTTACCACTTCCTTTACATATATCCTGGCAAGCTGATCTAGAGAGAAATCCTCTCTAATAGCAATGAAGTGTGCAGACTTTGTAAGACGATCAACTATGACCCAGATAGCATTATTGCCTTTGGATGTTTTAGGAAGTCCTGTGACAAAGTCCATAGTGATGTTTTCCCATTTCCATTCGGGTATGGGTAATGGTTGTAACATCCCCTTAGACTTCTGTCTCTCAGCTTTAACTTGTTGACAAACCAAGCATCGAGAGACATATTCAGCAACATCTCTTTTCATGCCATCCCACCAGAAGTACTCTTTCAGGTCCCTATACATCTTCGTGCTTCCAGGATGAATACAAAATGATGAACTATGAGCCTCATCCAGCAGCTCATTCTTTAATTCGGGGATGGGAGGAACGCAAACACGATTCCTGAACTTTATTATCCCATCACAATCAAGGTTGAATTCAGGAAAATTTCTCACCTTCTTTTGTAACTCGACATCTTCTTTCTGTGCCTCTTTAATCTTCACATGTATAGATGGTTGAACATTCATTTGAGAAAGATAAGATTTTTCCCCTTCCATTATAATTCCAAGATCCATCCTTTGTAAATCCATAAATATTGGATCTTTTGTGATCCTCATCATGGATAAACTAGCATGGTCTTGTCGACTTAATGCATCTGCCACCTTGTTTGCTTTCCCAGGGTGGTAATGGATTGAGCAGTCATAATCCTTAATCAGCTCCAACCATCTTCTTTGACGCATATTCAACTCCTTTTGTGTGAAAATATACTTTAAACTTTTATGATCAGTATAAATATCACACCTTTCACCATAAAGGTAATGCCTCCAAATCTTTAATGCAAAGATTACCGCAGCCAACTCCAAATCATGTGTTGGGTAATTTTGCTCATGGATTTTCAACTGTCGTGAGGCATAAGCTATCACCATATCATTTTGCATAAGAACACACCCCAATCCCTTCTTGGATGCATCACTGTAGATCACAAACCTTTCTCCACTACAAGGCAGTGTGAGCACAGGTGCACTGGATAACCTTCTTTTCAACTCCTTGAAATTCTCTTCACATTCCTCTGTCCAGACAAACTTAACTCCTTTCCGAGTCAACTTGGTGAGTGGATTAGATAATCGTGAAAAATCTTTTACAAAACGTCGATAATATCCAGACAAACCAAGAAAACTTCGGATCTCAGTTACTGTTGTTGGTCTTGACCATCTTTCGATAACCTCTGTTTTTGCTGGATCCACAGATATCCCCTCTTTTGAGATTATATGACCCAAAAATGCAACTTTTTGAAGCCAAAATTCACACTTGGTAAATTTGGCATAAAGCTTCTCCTTTCTCAGGGTCTTCAATATAATTCTCAAGTGATCTTCATGCTCTTCCTTGCTCTTTGAATAGACAAGAATATCGTCTATAAAGACTACCACAAATTGATCAAGATAGTCTCTAAAGACTCTATTCATTAGATCCATGAAGATAGCAGAGGCATTAGTAAGACCAAATGGCATCACTATAAATTCATAGTGTCCATACCTTGTACGGAAAGCCGTCTTTGGTATATCCTCCCTTTTGACCCTTAATTGATGATACCCTGAACGAAGATCAATCTTGGAAAAGTATTGAGCTCCGCGTAGTTGGTCAAATAAGTCATCAATGCGTGGGAGAGGATATTTGTTCTTGATAGTGATCTTGTTAAGTTCTCGATAATCAATGCAGAGTCTCATTGATCCATCTTTCTTCTTAACAAATAGAACAGGTGCTCCCCAAGGTGACGCACTAGGGCGTATGAATCCCTTATCAAGATTCTCTTGGAGTTGCTTCTTCAATTCCTGCAACTCAATTGGGGCCATTCTATAAGGTGTCTTTGAAATAGGCAAAGCACCCGGTACGAGTTCTATTGAAAACTCAACTTCACGATTTGGTGGAAGACCCGGCAATTCCTCCGGAAAGACATCATCAAACTCCCGTACAATGGGCATATTCTTAATCGTGAGTTTCTCACCAACCATTTGAGATAAATAACCTTCATTTAGTGGAATCAATACCCATAAGATGGAAGAAATTTCCACTGGAAGGTTATGTTCATCCTTGCATTGATAGAAGATCGTAGATTGATCTGGAATATGAAATGTGACTTCCCTTCTTTGGCAATTGATATGAGCTCCATGTAGAGAAAGCCAATCCATGCCAAGAATCACATCAAATTCCACTAAAGGAAGGATCACAAGATTTGCAGGAAGCACTTTCCCACAAACTTCGATCGGAGAAGAATTATAAACTTTTGATGCGATTGATGTGCCATTAGGTGTTGTCACGGCTAACTCAACATCTAATTGTTGAGGTAATATGGTGATACCCTTAGAAAAGTCTTCAGAAATAAAAGAGTGGGTGGATCCAGAATCAAATAAAACATTTGCTACTTTAGAATGGATGGTAAGTGTACCTTTCACCACATCGTTATCGTACTCCACATCGCTGATAGAAATTGCATGTGACTTTCCTTTGTCTTTAGCCTTAAGATTTTGTTGACGTCGACCATCATCATCAACCCTTGTATTTGGGCATTGATTGGCATAATGCCCCATTTCCTTGCACTTGAAACATTGAAGTGTAGTAGGTTCATTCTGTGTATCCCTTCCTTTGTTTGCATCATTAGACATCTTCTTCCCATTATCACGGCATTCAAATGCCCGATGACCTTCCTTTCCACATTTAAAACATTTACTTGTCCCTTTAAGACAACTCCCTCCATGTTTCTTTCCACACTTTGAGCATAAGGGAAAGTTCATCTTCTTTTCCGTGTGCTATTTAGATTTTTCTTTGAATTCCATCTTCCTCTTCTTATCAACCCCATGTGACTGATGGGTTACTCCAATCTCCATCTCGACTTTTAGAGCACATCGAACGATTTCCTCGTAGCTATTGAAGTCCCTTATGGCTAACACCCTTCGAAGACTTGGTTTTAAGCCACTAAAGAATCGATCGATCTTACTCTCAGGTTGGATAATAATACCAGAAGCGTACCTTGCAAGTCTTGTAAAATTTGCTTCATAGGTACTAACAGATTCATCATCCCTTTGCTTCAGTTCAAGGAACTCTTTCTCCATCTTTGTTCGGAGAATACGAGGGAAGTACTTATTGAAAAATAAGTTCTTGAACTCGTCCCATTACATAGACTCAATTTCATCCCTTTGCCTCGTATTCTTAACAAGATTCCACCATTGATCCGCATCTCCTTCCAAACGATACACTGCTAGGATGACTTTATCATGCTCAGAACATTGAAGAACTGAAAATATCTTTTCAGTAGTACTAATCCATTGTTCAGCAACTAATGGATCAGTAGACCCGCTGAAAGATGGTGGACGCTGCCTCATGAAGGATTCAACAGAATGTTGCTCCCTCCTTTGTTCGTTTGGAAATCTTGCATGATTCATAGCTTGAGAAAGTTGTGTGAGCATGGCTACAAGATTTTGCATTCCAGCTCCCATATCGTTTGGTTGCTCAGGGGGACAATCATTGCATTGCCCATCGCATTCCGCATTAACACAGTTCCTTCGGGTTCCAGCCATTGACTAAAACCAAGAAGAATAGTGTGAGCAACACTAATTATAATAGGAAACCACATAATTCATGAATAAAATTTTCATGCTTATGGTCTTATCCTAGGTTATTCATGGCCATTTCTAAGATTGTGTTCTATGCTTAGACTTATTCTTAGGGTTCTTACAAAGGCTTTCACATCCTAGTTTCCAAAGGTTGACTATAACCTTCCTCTGATACCAACTATAACGACCCACACTTTACATACATTGTTAATACTTCAAAATTGAAGCACACTTATTACAACATATGACAAAACCACAAAGGACCGTATAGGTATAGTGTCTTTAGAAACTGGGAAACATAAACAACTGGTTCATAAATCTTCTACAGTGTCTCCCATTTATTTCATCATATCTAGGGTCCCTTTTAGCATATTCTACTTAATATCCATCTTCCTGACCTGGGGAAAAGAAAACATAAAAGGGTGAGCTCAAATGCTCAGCAAGGGCAAATAAAGGAAATAAAAATCATATCATATATTTATGAAAATCAAAACCTGCAAAAGAGATCATAATATCTTAACATGGAATAAATCATAGAAGTGAAAATGAGATCCCCAAAATCATAACATAAAACTTGAAACTTTGTGGCATGCACACATAATCATGGAGATCATTTCTTGTTAGTCATGACTCATTGCCAAGACTATCTTAGTGGACAAAGTCCCTTTCTGAACCGAGTTCACTCCTCGTTTCAGTCCTGTATCACTGAACCGAAATAACCTTCCGTTCCAGCCATGTCTATCTCATGAGATATAAAATCTTTACCCAATTCATTGGAGGGAGATATAGGTCCCACCCATCTTATAATGAATCCTTTCTTATGTGTGCCACATAATCATAAAACATACATCATCGCATAACACATATAACAAAAATGGGATTCTTGAAACATCATGACATCATAAATCAATTCATATATGATAAAGGAATTCATAAACATAATTCCATCACAACATAGTCAAACCAATGTAAAAATATGGATAGAAACAGAACCCTTTATTATCTTAGATGGAAAATAATTTTGATAAAACACTTGAATTGAATTCTTGAGGAAAATATCCTTTCTTCTTCAAAAACATTTTTCCTTTCATAACATGTCATACAACATTAAAATAAAAGAAGTTGATTAAAAATAAACTTGAAAACTTGTAAAAGAAGCTTCTTTGAAGTAATTTTTTAAAAATCCATTCATGCCGTATAAGTTAAAAAAAACATTCTTCGTACTTTTGTCGGAAAAGTCAAAAAGTACCTCGTACGGAAAAACGACAAAAGATTCCTTTCATATTCTTTACTAAAAACTCACCTAAGGGTAAAATTGGATTTAAACTATTTCAAGTGGATGGAAACAATATTACATATTGAGGGAACATGGATGTGGATGATAAAATACACCCCAGTAAATACTTACGAATAAACAATCTCGGATAAAAATGAGATTGTGATATTTCCCTTACCTTAGGTCCGATTTGCTTTGTTCGTGTCCGAAGCTCCTGTATAATGGTTTAAATAATGTTATTGACTTATTCCAGAATCATACATATTGATATGAGATCATATATGGTCATATTATTAGCTTCTTGTTAGTAATATTTCATTGTTACTTGTTACTCGGGTCTTTATAACTTTTTGTTCTTATGCGTGTTTTGTCGAATAAATTCTTATTCTTATCTTTAGGTTATAGATAATTCATTTCCAGAATGGTATTAGTGTAGTATATACCATATTCATTCATTCAATTCATTTATATAATCATTATGAAATGAAGATCATGTAGAACGAGTCGCATCACATCGTGGAGACGGTATTCCGTACGTACGCACGAGTGATGATATCGTTCCTATGATCGTGGAATTGTATTGGAGTATATATATATATTATTTCAGTATCAATATTACTTAATAATAATCATATATAGTTACTGATTACACCATTATACCCATCCTTGTAAGGTGATGGTGGAAAATAGATTACACCACGGCGTGGAGACGGTATTCCGTACGTACGCACGCGCGGTGATTTCATTTTTTTTCCGTAGGATGGATAGAAGGTGAATTAGGGTTGTTTAATATTTATAATAACATATCAGTATGTAAGTAATACTGATGTTATTACTTTATCATGAAACAACTAAAGAAGAAGAAGTTGAAGAAGAAAGAAATTGAAAAGATCGGTAATGGATATTACCTCTTCTTTGGAACGCCTTTTTGAATCCTCCACATAAGGAACTAATATTGGTCTTTGTAGAAGACCAGGACCTCTAGGATTATTCTAGGGAAGTGGAGAATGGAAAATGGCAGGGGTTGGTCGAGCTTGAGTGCTCAAATTGGTGTGAGGAGGAGGGGGAGGAGGTGCCCTTTTTATAAGGGAGGAGAGGGGCACCTTAGGAATATCTCAAAATATTATTTTATATTAAAGTCAAAATCGGTTTATAATGGTTCCAAAGGGTCTTATTTCGAAGCTAAATTGGGGATGGGTCGAAATCATATCATCAAATAGAATTTAGACAAGTTTAGGATATTATTTTAACCTTATCAATTAAATTTAACTCTAAGTTAAATAATTTAACTTTTACCATGTCTTTTTGTTTTCTTTCACTATATGGTTAATACACTTACTATAACATGCCAAACGAACCCCAAATTGTTTATTATTAATATATATATCCTTATCTAAGTCATTTGGCCGAACCTTAGATTTTTAGGAATAAAATAACAATTAATATTATAATATTTGATTTAAAAACTATTTTGTGTCAATTTTGACACTATTTGATATATGATTTGTTTGAAAGTCATAACAGAATTATATGTTCGAACCAAGTTGATTAAATCAATACTAATATATCATAGTAACCTAGAAAATTAGTGGAATTCATAAAAAGTCTCAAATTATATTTATTTTGGTGTTTATAACATCAATTATGTCAATATTTCATTAATAAGATAATTACTGCATCATCATTATGTCATAAATAAATTAAATTATTTAATGTCTAAAAATTACAAATAAAATATCATCATGTAGGGAATCTTTTTAGATTTCTAATGAATATTTACAATTGAATTTATCTTATGTATAACCCCATATTAAAAATGATTTACTTATTAAACTTTGATTTTAACTATTTTAACCCTTCTTTAAATAAATTAATAATAAATGTCCTAATCTAATCCAAGTGGGCCTAAATGGTCATATTTTATTCCTAAGTTTGTTTTTGGTCGAATTACACTTGTCCAATAGAATTAGGACATGTGTTAGGGTAATATTAATATCATATTTACCCTTAGTTACCCTATTTACTATTAGCCGCGGTAAAATAGTAAAAAGTTACTATTCACCAAAAAATTATTTTCATCTCATTGAACCACATTTTTGTCCTTGATATTAACCGTGTCTCTCGGATTTTTGAAATTCCATTCACAGAAGCGGTAAAATTAAGTTTTATGCAAAATTCAGTTTTTAACCTACCACTTAGTGGTTTCACTATTCATCAAAAATTGAAAGTTTTCAGAAAAATACCAAAATTTCACCCTAGTCTAATTTCGATATTCTGAGTCCGAAAATGAAGTCCATTTTGAAAAATAAAATTTATAAAATTTCAAAAAAGTGGTTATTACTATTCATAACGACTAGTTTTAATAGCATTTTAGTGAAACTCGGTATTGCGTACGACGCAAGCTATCGAGGAAGGTCGCGATTGCGTGTAAAGCAAGACAAGCAAGTGTTGTGTAGAAAAATATTCCTTTGATGATTTATATAACCTAAAAGTCTCGGGTGTTACAGTACATACCTACTCAGCTGTGATATTTGGAAAACATAGTTCACATGTTGCGTCTATGGAGAAGAGTTTTGTGGTCATCCAAATCACCATCGCAGCTCAAAATCTGAAAAGGTACGATAAACCTCGAATACAGCTTTCCACCATGACCAAATCTCTGCAATCCTAGTCAGGGTGAAACCCAAAGGAAAATAAGGTTTCTCTCCTCGAACTCCAAGGGCCTATGTATCCTGTTAGCTTATGATATCTTCCTACTATGTGAAATCTCCATTCACTCCAGATGATATGAACCTTTTCAGAAGTATACCATACCAACACAAGACCCATGAGTACTGGATCCCTTGGGTATGTCCAGTAACGAGGTGATCATAAAGGATGTACATACAAGGCCTCAAATGGTTCCATGAAAATGGTGGAGTGGTAGATGTTGTTGTATGAAAACATCACTAGTGGTAGGTGGTCCACCCAACTACGACCAAAATGTTCAAAACAAGATTAAAACATTTCATCCAAGCCATGAATGGTCTGCTCTTTCTTGACTATTCATTTATAGTGAAAGGTTGTGCTCAAGCGCAACTTAGTCCTGAACGCATCCTATAATCCCTACCACATCATGGATGTAATGGGTGCATCATGATCTGAGATGATCGTCGAAGGAACCCCATGAATCCGCATGTTCTCTTGGATGTAGAGGTACCCCAAAACTCTACTGATCCCTACTCCATGATGGGTATGAATTGAGCTGACATGGTGAGTCAATTAATGATCACCCAGATAGAATCATGGACCCTGGATGTGCATGGTAACCCCATCACAATGTCCCTCGAGATACCATTTCAATTCCACTCCAGTACATCATGTGGCTAGGTTAAGCATGATGGAACCTGATGCTCTGCAATTACATGCTGACAAGTGAGCATCATGAAACCAACTCTATTATTACATTCTTCTTACCTGGCCATGAGTACTGATATTAGAGGTCCTAGTACGTCTTCATCACACCAGGATGTATCATCAAAGGGGATTTATGGAACTCCCTCAATAACTCATCCCGCAATGGAATTGGTACCACTGTGCATCCTCTAAAAATGATGGTGTTCTCCCCACCTATTGAAAATCCATCATATGATTTTCTTAATAATTACATATAATATCAGGCCTCGTAGTCATCATCCACAATCTATGCCTCCCTAAATCACTGTATGAGTGGAAGAGTGAAAATAATCCACTGAAGGTAAGATACTATACCATTATCCCTGAATTATATCCACATCATGGTTAGATGCTCTATCGTCTAATTCAGTAGCTATAAAATAGACCTCCTACTGAGCACTTCATCCACAACATTCCACTTCCAAAACATATAGACTATCTCAAAGTCATGTACCTGGAAGAATCCCAACCATCACAGCTATCTCTGGTTCTTGTTATTTTATGAGAAGATATACTTGAGATTTTTTTGGTCAGATTAGATGGTAAACTATTCACCCATCAAGTAGTGCCTCCACATATTTGAGGAAAATACCACAACTGCTAAATCCAGGTCATGGGTCACATAGTTCTAATCATGCTGCCTCAACTGTTGTGAGCTATATGTCATCACTACTCTCTCCTGCATCAAGAATAAACCTTTTCTAGTCTCTGAAGGGTCACAGATGACTAAAAACCCAACACCCTCTTCTGTTAGTCTCATGATAGGGGCACTCTTCAGTCTCCACCACAGCTTCCAGAAACTCTTCTGGAACTTCTATTTCCACATAAATGGTGGTCCCTTTCATGTTCAGGCTGATAAATGTTATTATACTATAGAAAATATAGTCATGAACCTCTTGTAGTATCCAACCAACCCTACGAAACTTTCTACATTAGTCATTCTCTTGGGTGTCTCCCAAGAAATCACTGCATCTATCTTCACTGGATCCACTACAACTCTAGCCTCCGAGTTGACATGTCCATGAATGTGGACCTCCCAAATCGAGAAATGACACATCAAGATATTTTTGTAAAGATTGTTCTCTTAGTATGTATCTAGGACTATCCACAATTGTGTAGAGTTATCATCCTCTAACACTAAGTACCCCAATATTTCATCTATGAAGGCTATGATGAACCAGTCAATGAATAGCTAGAAGTCCCCCTTTATGAGTCCACTGAACACTGATGGGGAATTTTTATGACCAAAATGCATCACTAGAAACTCATAGTGGCCATACCAGAATATATAGTTTATCCTTGGTATGTCCACATCCCATCTCCAAACATGATGATAGCCTGATATGAGGTCGATCATAGAGAACCACCTCACTCTCATCAGCTGGTCGAAGAGGACATCAATCCTTGATAGTGGATAGCTGTTCTTCAACATTAACTGGTTTAGTTGTGGATGTCCATGAATAGCCTCAATCTCCCATATAAATTCATAGAAAACAACATTGGGGCTTCCCATGGTGAAACACAGGGCCTCAAGAAGCTCCACGGGGGCCATCATATAATCCATCATCGATATTGGTGTTGTGATGGGGTATATGTCAATGCATAGGTCTACCCCCCTGCCGGGACATTATACCAAAATATCCTCAGTGAAGACATCGTCATATTCATCCACCACTACATGAATGATTAGACACCTCTCGTATATTGCATTAAGGGTTAAGCTCACCAACTGATGAGTGATCACTGCAGCCTCCTCCAAGAATGTCTGTACAGTGCTAAAAATGTTTCCTTATTGTCGAGGAAGGAAACCATGGTCCCATCCTTGTGGACACACTGAAAATTTCACCTAATACATTTGATCTGAGTATGGACTATAGATAACCATTCCATACCCAGGATGACATCATGAGGCCTTGACGTCGCTACTAGGAGATCTCAGCCGAAGTTTTTGCCTCATAGAGTAAGATCACACTTAAGGAACTATAGTTTAATCACAGAATCACTTATTGTAAGAGTATATTATAGTAAGGATCAAGACAAAGTCTCCACCAAAATCTCCAAGCGTCAAATGAGGTCCATGGAAAATAAATATTAACTGGAATTTGTGTCTATAAGAACAACATATATCGTGTAGAAGACACAGATTATTACTCTAATCATATCTAGAGCACTGTGGTCATAGTCCTCCATCGACACATGTTGGTATCGCGTCTATTCTTGGGCTCCCTGAGCCTGTTTTAGACCACCTGATGTTAGTGGTAGTAGCTCCTTAAACCGTCATCCACCACATGCCGCTTGGCCTGCTCCCCTGCCATGTCCACCACCATGCACACCTCATCGCTCAAACCTATGGCTCTGCCTTGGCGGTCCCTCAACCACCTTTTGATCATCTCTGTGGCGAGTCATGAAGTCTCAAGCTATGGGCATCTTCCCACCACATGTGAATCAAAACCTGTCCCACTACTAGTTTCCACTACCATAGGGCCTTGCGCTGCCAATAAAGTATCACAGGGTCATTCCTTGGAGAATATGGTCATATTGTACGGCTATGTCAGCCGTCGACTGCCCGATACAGAGGACTTGACTACCTTCCATTTGGTGGTAGCTCACATAGTCGGTGCATGTTTTTCCAGAAAACTATATACTAGAAAAGTTCACTCGAGCATCCCATCTTACGTAGTGATGTTGTGAGAGATCATCGATGCTCTTATATCCCATATGAGCACCTGATTAAAGGATCAAGCCATAATGAAAGGGTCCCCAGCCATTTTATATGAGTATTCAGAGAGGTCTGTCAACCTTGTAGAGTACTCATCCACTGTTAGGATGCCCTGATGTAAGTGGAGAAGATCTTGTATCCATACTGAGCACATGTTCATAGAGAAGAAATCCTCTAACACCCCACCCTAGACTCATTTTCTTGAGCAGGCATTGAGGGTGAGATGGCCTTATTCTACATTACCATAGTGCCTAAGGCTGGAAATAAATGTTAAGGGCTTCAAGAGAAAAGTGGGGAACGATTTTCCCTCAAGAGGATAAACATCCAACGAACAACCAACAACTATAATTCATGCATTTTTATGCATCCAAAAATTCCACAACAACCGAAAATTTCCAAAAAATCAGAGTACAACAGAAACTAAATGAAAAACATGACAATCTGTGACACCACCACAGATCCACTCTAGCTCCACACTCCATGCAGCACCAAGCCTCATGAGGCATCGCTAAAAGATGGGGATGCCTTACCTTTTCCTGTGCCCCATAACACTACATCTTCAAGACACCAAAGTGCCAAAGCAGCTACTCAGTAGGAATTCCCAAAATGAATTCCCTACACATGCCATAAGGATAAACCATTAGAACATTTATATAAATCATTTTAAATAAAACAATTCCATTTGAAAACTGATTACAAAATCCAAACATGCCACACATTGGAAATCCACCACAATCAAGCCACACGCTAGCTACCATGTTCGTATTTCACTCACACGCCCTATCTACAAACATCTCATAGTCGAGCAATAAACCAACAATAGGTTTACTTTCTCTGCCAACCCATTCACAACCCAACAATTGGTACATTCTCAGCCACTTGTCTTGATGGTGGACCTTCTGACCTTTATCCATCCATCTCCCTGATTATAATGGAACTTTCTCGACCACTCCACAACCTCACAATACATTCCAATAAAACATCACATCCATATCCACACAAGCACAAGCCACACAAGATCACACATTATTGAAAACAACATCACATGACATTATCATGCTCATGTTCATTTTCATTTTAAAATCAACATTTTAAAATCATCCAATGGAATCCATTTCTAACAAAACCCATTTTTTACCCAAAAATACCAATTTCATGCAAAAAACCCCCCAATTTCATCACCCATCAATTTTTCCAACAAATTTTATACATGATTTACCAATTAAATTTCATGCACACAATTTAATTGTAAATTCACCACACAATTCCAGCAAGTGGGGTTGAGTGAGAAGCCACCTTCCTTTTAGGGTTTTGCAAAACTGACCTTTCGCCCAAACGCACCACAATCCGGTAGAACGCATCCTCAAAAATTGCTTAGAAATCCATACATAACATCAAAGGGCCCAAATGTTGGAATCTTAGACCAAAAAAAACCTAGATCTACACACACAAAGTGTAGATCTAGAAAAACAAGAAGGAGGGAAGAGCAGATCTAGAGGAAAACACAAAGGAACCATGGCAGAAGACTTACCCGAGAAAAATCACCTTCAAACCCTATTGAATCCTCTTCAATACCCTTCCAAAATGAGTTGGGAGAGCCCTTATAGCCCCTAAGAACCGAAAATCCCGAGTGAGGCTCGAGTGGGAGGTACAGAGGAGTGTTTTAGGCCATGCCCACAGAATCTCTGACTTAAAAACCCCAACTTTAAGTGATTGCACGGTTTGGAAAACCGTGCGTTAACCGTGCGCATGCCACAACCTTGAGATCATGTGCCCACATGGTTTCCTCTCATGGTTTGGGAAACCTTGTGTAGGCCGTGTGTAGCCTACTGCCTCTCCCTACACGGTTTCCTAGAGCATCCACACAGTTTACACTAACCGTGCTCAAACTGTGCGCCCCTTTAAATGCCTCCAAACTCATAAACAAATAATCCAAACACTCCCGAAAATTTCCCAACTCATCCCATTCACGTAAACTCAGAAAAAAAAATTTAAAAATGCTACCTACCTCAAATCAGGTGTACTATATTCTCCCCACCATTGGACTTTCCGTCCTCAGAAAGTAGTGGACCCGCCCTTTGCCAAAAGAGCTTGGGCAACTGCTCGACCATTTCATTATCTCGTTCCCACATTTCTTCGTGGATCTGTACATGTTGCAACAAAACCTGAACTATAATGATTCTTTTACCACACAATACATTCTCTTTCCTATCCACAACCTGCATTGTCACGTGAACCAACAAAGCATCCATCTTTAGCTCAACATAATCCCATCAAATAACATGGCTCGGATCAGGCAGATACTTTTTCAACTGTGACACATGAAACACATTGTGTACCGCACTAAACCTAGGAGGAAAATACATTCGATAAGCCACCTCACCCACCAGCTCAGCATTCTCAAAAGTTCTAATGTACCTCAGAGATATCATTCCTTGTTTCCCAAAATGGCGATATTCCAACCAAGGATAAATCTTCAAGAAAACATGATCACTCACCTTGAATGACAATGGTCGTCGACGATGATCCGCCTATGAGTTCTGATGACTCTGATCCATCTCCATCCTTTTCCGGATTAACATGATATTTTCTTTAGTCTCCTGGACAAGACTCGGTCCAACCTTTAAAGACTCACCCGTTACAACCCAATATATTGGAGAAAAACATGTCCGCCTGTACAATGATTCAAACAGAGCCATCTGTATTGATGGATGATAACTGTTATTATATGAGAATTCAACCAAGGACTGGTGCTCCTCCCACGAGCCACCAAAATCCTTCACAAAAACCGGCACCATAATTTCCAAGGTTTGTATCATCCTCTCGGATTGGCCATTCGTCTGAGGGTGATAAGCCATACTCATGGTCAGCTTTGATCCAAGGGCTTGCTGCAAATATTTCCCAAAATGAGATTTAAACCTCGAATGTCAATCTAATACGATTGAAACTGGAACACCATGCCTTTTTACCACCTCCCAGATATAGATTTTGGATAGATCCTACACTGTATGAGATTCACGAATTGGAATGAAATGGGATGAATTCATTAGCTGATCCACTATTACCCAAATGACATCGTGTTTTCTGATAGACCTTGGGAGACCTATGACAAAATCCCTCGTTATCTTCTCCCACTTCCATACAGGGATAGGTAATGACTGCAACATTATCGCTAGCCTCTAGTGATCTTCCTTGACCTGCTGGAAAGTCAAGAATCATTAAACAGACTCAGCCACTCTTCTTTTCATTCCAGCCCACCACTACTGCGCTTTCAATGCCTTATACATCTTCTGAATTCCAGGGTGAACAGCCCATCTGGAATGATGGTATGGACAGAGAAGATTGTCCTGACAAGACACCGGTACAACTATCCAATTCCGAAAACACAAAACAGGTTCTTTATTCAGTTTCCAACCCTCAATGGTCTCCCCACCATTGAGTCTTGACCCCATGGTCATACATTCAGGATCTGATATTTGTGCCACTCTAACCAGGACAACCAAGTTAGGAATCAAGGAAAACAGAATGAAGACCACTTTATCTCCTTGGTCCTCATCTTCTAGCCGCATGTTAGCTATCACTAACATCAACTGCAACTGGTCTGATGCATGTTTCACCACCTGAGCATATGATTTCCTACTTAATGCATCTGCCACCAAATTTCCCTTACCCGATGTGTACATTGAGTCAAAAAAAATATCTGGAGATATTCCATCCATCTCTTTTGCCTTAAGTTCGGATCCCTTAGTGATAAAATGTGCTAAATACTCTTATGATCCGTGTAGACTGTGAATTTCTCACCGAAGAGATAATGGCGCAAAATTTTCAAAGCATGGACCAATTTTTCCAACTCCAAATCCTGAGTTGGGTAGTTCTTCTCATGCACCCTCAAATTCCATGAGCCATACACAACCACATGATCCCTTTGCATGAGAACACACCCCAACCCATATCCCAATCCATCACAATACACCACATACCATTTCCCCGGTTCTGGAAAAACCATTATTGGTACTGGTGAATGGTGACCCTTTAGTTCTTCGAAACACTGCTGACAATGTTCATTCCATTGGAATGGAACTTTATTCTTTGTTAACGATGTCATTGGTGAATCCAGATGTGAAAAATCACGAACAAAGAAGCAATAGTACCCAGCTAGACCGAGGAAACTCCATACCTCAAACACATTCTTTTGTGGTTTCCATGAGATAACCGCGTCTATATTTTATGGATCTACTAAAACACCCTTTTTAGAAATAACATGGCCAAGAAAACGGACTTCATGTATCCAAAAGTCACACTTTGACAATTTGGCATTCATCTGATGATCTCTCAAGATCCCTAGAACTTTCTGTAACACCCCAAACTTCTACAGTACGATTCCTGTTGAATAATACAGTAGTGTGTGTTATACGCAACTTCGAGTTCTAACACACACACCACAACCGATCAAACAAACCGTTATGAATAGTAATACCAAATTTTTGAAATTTTATCATTAAAAATGGGCTTCATTTTTTAATTCAGAATATGAAAATTACCCTAGGGTGAAATTTTGGTATTTTTCTGAAAACATTTAATTTTTGATGAATAGTGAAAAAACAATGAGTTATAGTTTAAAAATGAGTTTTTATTTACATAATTATTTATTTTATTTAAATTTAATTAAGGTAAAAATAGATAAATAATACCTATCTAAGTTCAATTTAATTCATTGGAGTTATTTTAGAATAATTTTAGATATATAAAAATTTGATTGAACTTTTTTCCGTCTTTTACCCACCTCGTAGGAGAATTTGGAAATTCACATAAAACATAATTTTATCGCTTTTGTGAGTAGAATTTTGAAAATACGAGAGACAAGGTTAATATAAAGAGGTAAAATTTGGTTCAATGAGAAGAAAATAATATTTGGTGAATATTAACTTTTTACATTTATTTACCATAGTTAAAAGTAAATAGGGTAATTAAGTGTAAAAATAATATTAATATTACCCTAACACATGTCCTAATTCTATTAGACAAGTATATCTCAACCAAAAACAACCTTAGGAATAAAATATTATCATTTAGGTCCACTTGGATTATATTATGACTTTATTATTATTTAATTCAAAGAAGAGTTAAAAGAGTTAAAATCAATGTTAATTTACTAAAACATTTATAATATAGGGTTATATATAAGATTCGATTGTAAATATTCATTAGAAAGATAAATATATTTCCTACATAATGGTATTTTATTTTTAATTTTTAGACATTAAATAATTAAATTTATATATGACACAATGGTGATGTAGTAATTACCTAATTAATTAAATATTAAAATAATTGATATTATAAATATCAAAATAAATGTAATTTGAGACTTTTAATGAATTACACTAATTTTATATGTTAATATGACATATTAGTATTGGTTATATAAATTGTTTTCGAAGTAATAATGTAGTTATGAAATTATCAAAAAAAAATACCCAGTATTGTCGAAATTGACATAAAAGAGTTTGTAAAACAAATATTATATTATTAATTTATATTCTATTTCTAAAAATATTATTTTTGGCCAAAGGACTTGTATCATGATAGGGGTATCATTAATGGTCCACTTGATAGTTTCTTTTATGTATATAGTTAGTTTATAAACTATATAATATAAAAATACAATGTGACATGGTAAATGTCAAACTAATTATCTTAGAGTTAAAAACTAAAAGATAATGTTAATATAGGGACCCAAAACTGTCTAAAACCTACTGGATGAGTGGGTTTCGACCCATACCCACCCTAAACGTTAAATAATACACTTTGGAGCCATAAAAAACCGAATATAAATTTATTATAAAATAATATTTCTAGATTTTCCAAAGGTGCCCCTCACCCCTCTCATAAAAGGGAACGCCCCCTTCTCACTAATTCACACATTCAAAGCCTTTTGGATCGGACAACCCCTGAAAACATACTCTCTAAACATCCCTCAATTCATCCTAGAGGCCTTAGTTTGATCATAAAGTCAACCTATGGATCCCTTTTGATCAAATCAAAAGGAATAACCCGAAGAAGAGATAATGTTTTCACAACCTGTTTTCAAGTTCATTTCTTCTTCAACTTCTTCTATCTTTGTTATTCCCATTCTAAAATAATATCTCCAGTATATTATATATATTGTGACATTATTATAAATATGGTATAACCATATTCAGTATTCTATTTATCCTTTGAATGACATGTCACCATACGTGCGTACGTACGGCTTACCGTCTCCACGTCATGGTGTAATTGTTATTCAATAAATTTTTATTTGGATGGGTATAATAATGATGTTTAATTCATGTAAATAATAAATATAACATGATAATTATTCTGTATATATGACATACCATCCAATTATATATTATTTTAATATCAAAATAATGATATTGTTGCTCGTGCGTACGTACAGACTACCGTCTCCACGAACGCAATGAGATTCATTCATCATCGTATCTATTCAAGACTAATTCTCATTCGATGATTAAAATTAATGTTTATGAACTATATATAATTCTGGATATGAACAAGATACAACCTACACATGAAAAACACGACTTACGTAACAAAATATATCAAAGAAAATGAGTAAATGAACACCTGAAACAACGATAATACTCCGATATTATTAACAAATCAATGTTAAAAGATCATACATGATATCATAATTATGTATATGATTATTGAATAATTTAATAACAATTATATCACCATTATACAAGAGTTTTACCTACCCTCAACCAAGGAAAATTACATGTTAAGGGTTATTTCGCAATCTCTTCATTATCCGAGGTTGTTTATACGAAATTATCTACTAGGACCACATTATCATCCACATCCATGTTTCGTAAAAATTGTATTTCAAAACATTCTTATGATTTTATAGAATATGGGTTAAAGTCATTTATACCCTTGTTTTACTTTTTATAAGATGTTTATAATGGAATATTTTCATCGTTTTCCAAACAAGGTCCTTTTTAACCTTTTCGATAGAATTGAGGTAAGGATGTCTTTTTTAACTTATATGGCGGGTGCGGCTATTTTCCGACATTATAAAATATTATACGCTTCCATTACAAGCTTCTAAAAATATTTTCAATGTAAATGTTTTATTTTATAATTATGTGACTTTTAAATTATTTCAAAAAAAGAGATATTTCTCTCAAATAGTTTTGATTTCATCTATGTCAACATCTTTTGATGGAATTTATGCTTATTTGAAGTTTATTTATTATGATACAAATCTTACATATTGTATTGAAGGTTTTGTGATATGTTTGACTGTGGGTGTGTTATTTTTATACCATTCATGGTTTATGGAGAAAGTATTGAAATTTCGTATGCTAATTTTAATATGAATGTTTATGTCATGTTTAAACCTGTTCATATGAGGAATGAATTGGACTTAATAAGTGATGGGTGGAGCCCGCTATAGCTCCTTGATGAATCTGTAGGTATCATGAGACAATTTAGTATCTTGGCACAAGGCCTTGACAAAATAATATTTG
This sequence comes from Viscum album, assembly GCA_963277665.1. Taxonomy (NCBI): domain Eukaryota; kingdom Viridiplantae; phylum Streptophyta; class Magnoliopsida; order Santalales; family Viscaceae; genus Viscum; species Viscum album. The sequence goes on along the minus strand of CAUJRU010001241.1, from coordinate 5,923 downwards.
TATTCTTGGCATGAGGCCTTGGCTATGTGGTTATGATAGTTTTTTGTTATGCATTCCGTCATTTTGAAAGTGATTATTGATATTGCATGTGATTACTGGACTAGTAGAATATCCATTTGAATAAATAAATGGCATTATTTCATTTTATTTTTTTCCATATTATGCTGATTTCAAGTTTAAATGGATTTTATTTTAGTTATGCATTGCCTTAAATGTTTATTCATTTTTATAAAATTTTCCGCTATATTGTTATCCTTACTGGGCATTTGAGCTCACCCCTTTCTATGTTTTATTTTTCCCAGGATTTGAAGAAGTATTTTATGAATGACCTATAGGGATAGTATAAGGGGATATGATTGTGGAGACATGATGTTGTTGTAGTTTTCAATTTATGATGTAATTTAAACATTATGAATGTATCTAGTATTTCCAAGACTACTAAACTAATTAGTATGTCAAGACATGATCTTTATTGTGATCATCCCAATGATATATACTAATGCAGTGACTCTAGGAAACTAGGGTCGGGGAATTACAGTTGGTATCAGAGAAAGTTTAGTAAAAACCTTGGAAGCTAGATTTAGATAAACTCTTATTAGATCCCATAGATCTAAGATGGACTTTGAGGATTAGTAGAGAACAACTTCCTATAATTTTGGTATTGTAGAGATTTAGTGAGTTTTCCGAGCAATACATCCTTTTCTAGCTACGAGCAGGTAGAGGCGGCTCGGGCACAGATGTACCTAGGTGTAAAACCCGAAAACACCGCTTTGAGCTAGACTCGAATGGGAACTATTGCACGACAATGGGCCTTGCTGCACTCTTGGATACGACACACCCGAGGAATATACTTAGGACAACCATCATTTTCATTACAAATAATAATGAAAGGTTTATGAGTATATAATTCCTCAAAAAAACCTTTTTTATGACTATGGATTATATCCTTAAATAGTTCAATTTATGTAAAGTGTTTTACAAGTATGGAATTATGTATTTTGATTCATAAACTGATCTAGTTTATGCCATTGTTTAGAAATGGTGGCTAGTGTAATAAATGAAAACCGTATCAATGCACACACTCCACATTGGGATTTCCCTCATGTTAAAGATAATTATAGTGGAACTGGTGATGCAACAGGTGCTGATCAACTAGTCACCAGATTGGGACAAATCACTCAGGTTATGAATAATAACCTTACCCGTATGGAGCACCCTGATCCACAGTGTGGAGGATCAATGTTAGATCACTTCATGAGGCAACAACCACAAATATTCACTGGGAGTACAAATCCATTAGTAGCTGAGCATTGGATAAGTTCCCTAGAAAAAGTATTTTAGGCTTTGGAGAGTAGTGAAAGGGAAAAAGTTATCATGGAAGTTTATCACCTCACTAGAGATACTGATCAATGGTGGTCATTGATTCAAAACATGAATGAAGATGATAAAGTATCATATATGGAATAGAGGTAGTTCAAAGAGATTTTCTGAGAAAAATAATTTCCTCATGACCATCGATCATATATGGAAAGGAAGTTTCTGAGTCTGAGTCAAATGAAGGATAAGAATGTCGCAGAGTGTGAGGATAACTTTACAAGGTTAGCACAGTATGCTGGAGATTATATAAGTAAACCAAGAAGTAAGATTGATAATTTCTTTTATGGGTTAAAACTGTTTCTTGGTCGTACATTAGTCTCACAATCCTTCTCATCATATGAAGACATTTTATCATGTGCCATTAAGAAAGAAAAGGAATTCTATATGTCTTATGACATTAAAGAAAAGCCAGAGAATAAGAGATCTGCTGATCAATCTGGGAATGGAAATGTAAAGACCAGGAAATTTCAAGGAAACTTTTTTTGTAATTTTCTTTGGAATTTTACAAGAACGCAGTTTCTGACGACGCCTGATTCCGAGGCCCGTTGTGCCCGGAATCAATTTCCAAAGTTTGGCTCGGGTACGTTCAGTGAACGGACGAGCGGGTTTTTCTAAATTTTGAACCGGTGCTCGGAATCGAATTCTAAGGGCACCGATGGAATCGCAGCACCGGTAATTGCTTAGAAACGCCTCTTCCGGAGTTGCGTTTGCTCGGGTGAGGATTTTAATTTTCGGGCTTAAAGTTACGAAATAATATAATTGTACGACAAACTTTATTTTATTTCACTTAAGCCACTTTGAAGCCACATGAAAGCCGCTTAACCTGAGTTGAACGGATAGGGTACTATCCGAAAATATCCTACCGTCTTGGTAGGATATTTGTGAGGTGGGGCCCGCACGAGCCCCACCATTTCTTTTCTGCTAAGTAACGCACCCGCAAAAACCTCTTCCTTAATGAAAGTCAACCGTGCATTTTTTTTTGGTTAAGAAACGCCCCAATTAATTGGGCAGTTAAATTGTTACATTTAATTCAACGAATTAATTGTTCGTTTCTTATATTTTGAATTTCAAAAGCTTAGGTCAATAATAAAATAATGGTTGTACTTATTTTATTTAGTTGGACTGGTGGCGCGGAGATAATTTGGGAGGAAAGCGTTCTTCTTCGACGATGAATGCGAAGAACGTGAAGAACGCTCTGACCTCCGACGAAGAACACCAAACCCTCGGAGATCAACGACGCGATGCCGTCAACGACGCTTCTTCCGTGATTCTCCCTCCGCGACGCTTCGTCCACGACGATCCAACCCCGTGACAACCTTCGATCGGCAACAACAAGTTCAACGAATAAGCTCGGAAGCGGAATTGGGTAGCAAGCGACGACGGCTTCGCCTTCCCTCGAGTCGGACGAACGCCGACACCCCCCTTCGATGTCGTCATCCTCGCGACGCCATACCGTGACGAACCTCGAACGACGACGCCTCCTTCTGATCGGCTTATACCCAAGGTAGAGGAATTTATTTTTTTTGGTATTCTCTTATCTTCTGAGAAAAGATCGATGAGCGCGGACCAACCAATTCCAAGTTGATCTGCGGATCGTTCGTTCATGCAGAATGATGTTGAAGTTTACTATTTAATTATTTTGTTTGTGAATTCTATCTTTCCATCCTTCGTGATTTTACGACCAGTTGTTATCGATTAACGAGAGGGGGCCGGACCGCACAAACACGGCCGACCCTCCACCATTATTGATATTGTTTCTAATATGGATGGAACGGGATGGCGTGGTGCCGTCGTACCACGCGAGAATCACTCGGTAGTATTACGCGACGTCGTCGTGCCACGCCGAGAAGCCGAACAAGAATGCAATACCGTTGCGCCGCGTCCAAGAAAGTCAAAGGTGTCGCGGCCAGAGCGGAGCCGCGACGAAGGGGCGCGGTGCCAGAATGCCGCGCCGGAGAACCCCGAAGACGGTGCATTTTGTTTTGACATGCGGATTGACGGGCGACGACAAAGCAGGCCGTTTGGGCGTTTGAATCCCTTTTCACTGAAGATGGGGTCCCGGGGGGACCATAGGCGAAGACGATAGGAAGAACAGACCACCAGAGCGCGTCCGGTGGTCTGTGGAAGGTGGCGGCGGCACGCAGCCGGAACAGGGGTGGCCGGCGAAATGCCGGCCTCAATTAGCGGCAAAGGGTGGCAACCGCGCACACCCCCGCCGCTCCGTGGCGACCGACTGGCCACGGCCGTCCGGCTGGGCGGGCCGGGCCCAGCCAGGTTGGACCCGGGTCGGTTCGACCCGGTTCGGCCGACCCAGGGGGGGTCGGGCCGGGTCGGCCCGGGCCCAGACCCCCGGTTTCGGACCACTTTCGTTCAAATGCCCGCAACATGGGCTACTGGACTCCAAATGACTCTCCGTCAACGGCAACGCGATCCTTGGATCGAGACGGTCGTTTCGTTATATCGCACTCATGGTTTCTGAGAACATTGGGTTCGGCTGGGTTGGTTCGTACTCGAAACCAACCGGGCCCTCGGAGCGGAAACGCTCGTAACATGAGTTCCGGACGTCCGATTGATGTGCCGTTGACTTTGTTGGATTCCTCTAACTGAGACGGATCTTTTGGCTAACTCCGTTAGAGGTTTGGATGCCGTTGGAGTGCGGTCGGGTTGGTTCTCTCACGAAACCAACCGGGCCCATATAATGAAAAAGCCAATAACTCACAAACCGAGCGTCCGTTTGACGCGCCTTCTGTTTCGTTGAATTCCTCTTGATGAGATGGAAATTTTGGCATACTTCGCCCGTGTTTTGGATGCAGTTGGATAGTGGCCGGCATGGATCGCACCGAAATCCAACCGGACCCCTAGAACGGAAAAGCTGATATCTTATAGACCGGACGTCCATTTGAAGAACCGTCAGCGTTGTTGGTGATCACGTTGAGAAACGGTCCCTATGAGTATACCCGATGAGTGTTCAGGGTATAGTTGAGTTACGGCCGGATTGGTTCGCACACGAAACCAACCGGGCCCCTGGGACGAAAAGGCTAATAACTCAAAGACCGGGCATCCGATTGACGCGCCGTCTGTTGCGTTGAGACCCCTATGACGAGGTGGTCCTTTGATATACTTCTTCGTGGGTCACTTGATAACTTAGGTATATGTATGGGCATATACCTGGGTAGTGGTTATCCGTTGATTTAACACTCCTTGTGTTTCCTCATGATTGAGATGGGTTACTTGATAACATAGGTATATGTATTGGCATATATCTAAGTAGAGGTTATCTGTTGAGATCTTCTTATGGTTATACTTGTTGTTTTAGTGATACCTTTAGGGTCTCAGGGTCCCTACTGAGTATCGTTATACCCACCTCTGCATGGGCTATGCCCGCACCTCGTTGTGTTGGTTGCAGACGATGGGCAGTGCAGACGGAGGCCGAGTGTTCGAGGACTGGACGGTACCCGGAGGTGGAATACACGACGAGTCAGTACCCGGAGGTGGACTACACGACGTGACAACTCACAGAGGAGGTTGACGGACGAGAGCGTGGAGGAGGCTATCTGTACCTACCCTTCAGGTAGGATCTGTGGTGGACGACCATGAGCTGCGCTATCTATACCTACCCTTCAGGTAGGATCCGAGGAGGAAGACCCAGGAGTTGCTTCCTACTTCTAGCTGTTGTATTTTTGTTGTTTTACCTTGTTCAGTTGTAGTCGTACTTTTTTTTGGGTTTGTATTCTGGCCCATTTACTTTTCAGATTTTCTTTTGTACTTAGTGTCTTGGTTCCGCTTGTACTGTATGGTGCTTGTTTTCTTTTATAAAGGCAATGACTTCCCAGTTATCAGGATTTTTCGCCTTTGGTGCTAGTCGCCAGCCCCTGGCCTATGGAAGGAGGGCTTGGGGTAGTCACGGCACGGGCCCGAGGATGGGTCGTGACAAATTGGAATCAGAGGAGTTCGGTTCTACCACAGAACATATAACTCTGATGTTTCCTTCTATGAAGCAATAGTGTTAAGAGTACTGAGTGTGATTTTCAGTTCAGGGAATCCAGTGTTGGTGCGGGCGGCCGACGTATCCATACACCAGGACCCTGACAACTGATTTCCGACTTTGTGGACGAAAACACTGATTGCGTGTGTGTTTTCCAGAATTTTTAATTAAATGTCAGCTCAAACCAGGTCAGCTCACCAGTGATAATATTTTGACCGTGTCACGTTGTTTCTTTCAGGATTCCTCCCCGTGGACGACCAGCTACAGCCCCGAGAGTGGTACGAACTGACAGCCCGCCGAGCGACGAGGCCTCAATACAGGGCCCCTCCACTTGGATCAATATTTCCATCATTAGATCGAAGTATTCCCTCACTTCCATGATCACTGGGACATCCTATTTAATTTCTTTGCCAAAATGCATGAGATATTTCATCTGACTATCAAGATACTCATTTTTTGAGCACTGAATGCTGTCGTTAGATCCTGACTCACATTGTTTTCCAGGAGGAGTAGTATCCTCCATCACCAGCGATGTCTCCATGGATTGCAGATTCTTCTCTT
>CAUJRU010001240.1:0-179976 GCA_963277665.1 Viscum album | reverse complement strand
AAGGGAAAGCAAATTCCCCTTTCGTACTCCAGCCTGATAAATTTGCATAAGCTGGGAAGTCATTGATTGTCCACAATAAATCTGCATGCAGTTTGAACATTTCATTTGTTTCGCAGTCATAAGTCATCACACCATCGCCCCAAAATTCATTCAACTCATCAATCAATGGATGAAGGTAAACATCAATCTTATCCCCCGGACTTTTAGGTCCATCAATAAGAGTGGAAAGTAATATAAATTGTTGCTTCATACAAAGCCACGGAGGAAGATTATATGGAACCAACACCACGGGCCATGTGCTATGAGTTGCACCAACCATAGACTTGAATGGATTGAAACCATCTGCTGCAAATCCCAATCGGACATTACGAACATCTTTAGCAAAGTCGGGATGTCTCTTATCAAAATCCTTCCATGCCTGAGAGTCTGCCGGGTGGGTTAGCATGTCACTTTCATAAACTCTTTCTGCATGCCATCTCATTAAATTAGAAACTTTAGATGACATAAAAAATCTTTTCAACCTCGGTTTAAGGGGAATGTAACGCATTTGCTTTACGGAAATCGGTTTCCCCTGTATCGCAATCTGACTTTGATGAGTCTTATTTCCCCTGTTCTCTTTCCACCTGGAAGCGCCACAAACCGTACAAATATCCAAATGAGCAGTTTCATTTATAAACAACATACAGTTGTTTTCACATGCATCTATAGTCTCATATGTAAAACCTAAGTTCTCTGTCAACTTACGAGCATAGTAATACGACTCAGGAATCTTAGCGTCGACAGGAAGAACTTTTTTCAATAAAACCAAAAGCATGTCGAATGATGTGTCTGACCAATTATTCAAAGTCTTCAAATGCAAAAACTCCACGATAAATGACAGTTTATTGTAAGAAGTACATCCAGGATATAATTCTGTTTTCGCATCATCAAGTACTTCATAAAACCTCCTCGAATCACGATCTGCACCAGAGCGAAGATTTATCTCACAGGTCTCATGATTCTGGATGTCAATGCCTTCAGGATCAAACCCACGTACCATTTCAGTAAGCATTTCATGCATTGGATCAGTCATCCTTGCATCAACATCCATCTGAGCTGCATCTGTATTTTGACAACGAACATATTCTTCTCCATGACGAGTCCAACTCTTATAATTTTTCAGAAATCCATTAATGAAAAGGTGCTCCCTCACAGTATCTCGTGTGAATTGATATCTGTTAGCACATTTTCTACATGGACAACTAATATAGTCACTTTCAAATCCTCTCGTGAAGTCAATAAACTGCATAATGCCATTGAAATGTTCTCTAGACGTTCGATTTGGAAGATCAATCCAACTCTTATCCATAATAATATCTGTATAACAAACATTTACACAATACTTATTACATTTACATTTTTCAAATCAACTATATTCAAAATAAATATTAACCATTTGTTTATGAACCATTGATAAAATAATAATGTAACTGAAAGCTCATGTTACCTGATTGAGCTACAAACCTGAAAGGGAGGGGAGCCGAAGGCGGTGCTGCGAGGGAGAGGAGGCAGCGAAGTGGAGCCGGAGCCAAAGGCGGTGCGGCAAGGGAGGGGACAGGCGGCAGCGGCGGCGGGGGAGCTGGAGGAGAGGAGGCGGTGAGGGGACGGGGGACGGGCAGCGAGGGGGGGTGTCCGGGGTCGGGGGGGGGGGGGGGGGGGGGGGGGTTGTCCGAGGTGCGGGGAGGGGTGTCCGGGGTGTCGGGGGCCTGTCAGGGGTGCGGGCAGGGGTGTTCGGGGTGAGGGGGTGTCCGGGGTGCGGGGGAGGGGGGGCTGTCTGGGGTGTAGGGGGGCTGTCGGGGGTCCAGGGTGGGGTGTCCGGGGTGCGGGGCGCCTGTCCGGGGTGCGGGGGGGGGGGGGGGGCTGTCTGGGGTGCGGGGGGGTTGTCTGGAGGGGGGTGTCCGAGTGCAGGGGGGGGGGGGGGGCTGTCCGGGGTGCGGGGAGGCGTCCGGGGTGCGGGGGGCGGTCCAGAGTGCGCGGGGGGGGGGGGGGGGGGGGGCTGTCCGGGGTGCGCGGGGAGGCGTCCGGGGGGCGGTCCGGAGTGCGCGGGGGGTGCTGTCCGGGGTGCGGGGAGGCGTCCGGGGTGCGGGGGGCGGTCCGGAGTGCACGCCGGGGGCTTTCCGGGGTGCGGGTGTCGTCCGGGGTGGGGGGGGGGGGGGGGGCGAGAGGCCGAAGGGCGGCGGCCGGAGTCCCGAGGGCGGAGGGCGGCGGCCGGAGGCGGGATGGCAGGCGGCGGGGGAGGCCGGGCGGCGGGGGAGGGCGGGCGGTGGGGGAGGTCGGGCGGTGGGGGAGGGCGGGCGGCGGGGGGAGGCGGGCGGCGGGGGAGGCCGGGCGGCGGGGGAGGCCGGGCGGCGGGGGAGGGGAGGGCGGCGCGAGGGAGGGCGGAGAGGGAGGGAGGGGGTTAGGGCGAGGGAGATCGAGGGCGCGAGGGGGGGGGGGGGCGCAGAAACCCCCTGAATTTTTTTAGGCAGGTTAGCGACCGCCATTGGCGGTCGCTAATGGTGAGCTATAGCGACCGCCAATGGCGGTCGCCTGAGTCTGGGGGGCTCCAATGCCCCCTTTTCTAGTAGTGGGCATGGTACGTAGGAAGCCTTCCTGAGGTTCAAGCCACCCATAATCATTCACGACAGGGTTCATTACCGTCTAGCATGACGTTAAACATTATTCCATCAATCCCTTGAACTACGAGGACTTTGATCCATGTCAAGAAATGGTACGTAGGAATCCTCCCCGAGTTTCAAGCCCATCACGCATCGGACCAAGGTCCACCTTTACGTCGGTTCTATGACAACACGCATCGGACCAAGTTCCATCTTCACGTCGGTTCGTTGACGCATCAGACCGAGGTCCAAATTCACGTCGGTTCCCTGACGAAACCCATCGGACCAAGGTCCACCTTCACGTCAGTTCGCTGACGATGCCCATCGGACCAAGGTCCACCTTCATGTCGGTTCACCGGCACAATCCCGAACTATGCGGACTTTGATTCCCTGCCACGGGGATACGCATGAAGATTCTTCAAGGCTCAATCCCAACTTCACTATCGCCCATGTGATGGTCCCTTTTCATTCCCCCTCAACTTCATTCATCCATCCATCACCCATCCTGATTCTCACCCGGGTCGCCACATCCCGGTGGGGACCATGACATCCACCTCCTCGCTGCTCCTAGCAGTGCATGGGCTGCTTTCCACGTGTAAGCCCCATCATATCTACGGGTCGTTTTCCTCTATGTACACCCCGATTTATCACCCTTCGAACTATGTGGGTTTTGATCCATGTCCTCTATACAGGGTATGTAGGAAACCTCCGAAAGGTTCAATCCCAACCAATGGCAAACCATGGTGTGCCCCATCATGGTGAGCACTTCCCCTGATCTGCCCTCAGTGGTGTTCAGATCAGCTATTACGGTGTGACATCTCCCCTTTAGGGAGTTCACCACCTCGGATCTGTCCCCATTGGCCGTTCTGATCCATCCCCTTGGTAAAACATCCAGGTGTTCCCTCCTAGGGATGTACCAATCGGATCCGTCTCTATGAGACGTTCTGATTAGCCTCATTCCGTCTCCAGAAGACGTTAAAATCTCGGCGTACCTCATGCTAATCATGAGATGCCTGAGGAAAACCTCGGATAGAACGCTTTGGGCATAACCGTCTCCATAAGACGTTAAACTCACACAATAACCTGTGTTAAACACAGGAAGCTGAGGAAAACCTCAGATACATGCCTCGGGTTATGAACCCATGAGATGCCCTCTCATGAGGAATAATACAGGTTCCCCATTGTCCATGCACCCGGAGATGCCCTGACATGCCTGATGTTTCCATCTACTCCGACTGAAGGTCGCTACCATGTTAAGACCCTATGGAAAGTCTTGACGGAAGTAGTGTAATTAACCGGAGTCCATGAAGATATGGCACCAAGAATGAGATTCACGAACAACGTATTAAATCTATGAGGGAGACACGAACTAGGTGGCGAGTTCCGAGGAGAAATCCACAGAAGGAAGAACCGACATCCCATCATCTCGTTTCGATCACAAAGAAGACGTACATGAACAAGGAATGAATGTCGCCCGCCTTTGGAAAACGGGAATGTGGGGCAACAGCAGCGCGTCCTCCACGGACGGTTGCACGCGCAAGCGTCGGAAACAGAAATGGTGAACCCGACGTGAATCTCTTCTACTTCAATAGCGAGTAGACCAAATGTGTCGGGAAACTTGAGGCATCACCCAAGTGAATCCCCTCTCCATTATATGTGAGAGGATGAGTAACATTCGGTGTTTGAAGACTATGGTCCATTGGCTCCTCGCCGACATCGCCGCCTCAAGAGGCCGCGCAGGTGGCTCGGCCACCTGACTCCATCGGCTCCTCGCCGACTCCGCCGCCTCAAGAGGCCGCGCAGGTGGCTCCGCCACCCATCTCCATCAGCTCCTCGCCGACTTCGCCGCCTCAAGTGGCCGCGCAGGTGGCTCCGCCACCCACCTCAATCGGCTCCTCACCGACTCCACCACCTCAAGAGGCCACGCAGGTGGCTCCGCCACCCACCTCCATGGGCTCCTCGCCGACTCCGCGGCCTCAAGAGGCCGCGCAGGCGGGTCCGCCAACCGACTCCATCGGCTCCTCGCGGACTCTGCCGCCTCAAGAGGCCATGCAGGTGGCTCCGCCACCCCACTCCATCAGATCCTCGCCGACTCCACTGCCTCAAGAGGCCACGTAGGTGGCTCCACCACCCGACTCCATCGGCTCCTCGCCGACTCCCTCCACCTCAAGAGGCCGTGCAGGTGGCTCTGCCACCCCACTCCATCGGCTCCTCGTCGACTCCCACCGCCTCAAGAGGCCGCGCAGGTGGCTCCGCCACCCGACTCCATCGGCTCCATCGATGACTCCCGCCGCCTCAAGAGGCCGCGAAGGTGGCTCCGCCACCCGACTCCATTTCCTCCTCGGTGACTCCGCCGCCTCAAGAGGCCGCGCAGGTCCGCTCCGCCACCCCAATCCATCGGCTACTCGTCGACTACGCCACCTCAAGAGGTCGCGCATGGTGGCTCCGCCACCCGACTCCATCGACTCCTCGCCGACTCCCGCCACCTCAAGAGGTCGTGCAGGTGGCTCTGCCACCCCACTCCATCGAATCCTCGCCGACTCTGCTGCCTCAAGAGGCCGCGGAGGTGGCTCCACCACCCGACAACATTGGATCCTCGCCGAATCCCGCCGCCTTAAGAGGCTGCGCAGGTGGCTCCGCAACCCAACTCCATCGTCTCCTCGCCGACTCTGCCGCCTGAAGAGGCCACGCAGGTGGCTCCCGCCACCCGACTCCATCAGCTCCTCGCCGACTCACGCCGCCTCAAGAGGCTGCGCAGGTGGCTCCGCCACCCAACTCCAATGGCTCCTCGCCGACTCCCGCCGCCTCAAGAGGCCACGCAGGTGGCTCCGCCACCCAACTCCATCGGCTCCTCGTTGACCCCGCCACCTTAAGAGGCAGCGCAGGTGGCTCCGCCACCCAACTCCATCAGCTCCTCGCCGACTCTGCCACCTCAAGAGGCCACGCAGGTGGCTCCACCACCCCACTTCCATCGGTTCATCACTGACTCCGCTGCCTCAAGAGGCCGCGCAGGTGGCTCCGCCACCTGACTCTATCAGCTCATCGCCGTCTCCCTCCGCCTCTAGAGGCCGTCCTGGAGGCTCCGCCACCCAACTCTATCGGCTCCTCGCCCAACTCCGTCACCTCAAGAGGCCGCGCAGGTGGCTCCGCCACCCGACTCCATCAGCTCCTCGCCGACTCTGCCGCCTCATGAGGCCGCGAAGGGGGAATCCTCTCCTAACTCTATTGGCACTTTTTCGACCCCCGCTCCATTTTCACCGGATACTATGAAGGTGCTCCTCATACCGTCACCCCATCGTGTCGACATCCAGGCTTCCACGCCTTCTGGGCTCTGTCGCCCCGTCGTACCGACATCCAAGCTTCCACACCTTCCGGGCTCCTTCGCACCGTCTTGTCAACATCCAGGCTTCCATGCCTTTCGGGCTCCTTTGCCCCGTCGTACCGACGTTCTAGGCTTCCATGCCTTCTCGGCTTCCCCTCGCCCCGTCGTACCGACGCTCCATGCTTCCACACCTTGCGGGGTCTATCGCCCCATCGTACCGACGCTCCTGGCTTCTTCTCAGCTACAAGTCGAGGTAATGTAGTCATCCCTACTACCCTTCTGACACTCTTTGTCATATTATCTACCACGTTGCATTAACCCACAGATGTCCTCCCTGTGGCCTTGAAACCAGCTTGTGGAAGGATCTCCATGATCAGGGGATTTGAGTGAATTCCCATCATATAGATCCCCCCTCATCCCAAACCACCAGAATGGGGTAGAGATGACCATTCCTCTGCTGAAACAACTCGTGTGGTTTAACGTCCCAGTTGCATGACATTAAACTGCGTAACAACCACGTCCCAGTTGCATGACATTAAACTGCCTAACAACCACGTCCCAGTTGCATGACGTTAAACTGCATAACAACCACATCCCAGTTGCATGACGTTAAACTGCGTAACAACCACGACCCAGTTGCAAGACGATAAACTGCGTAACAACCATGTCCTAGTTGCACGATATTAAACTGCATAACCATCATCATCCTGCATGACGTAAAACTGCTCATCTTCGTCTGTCATGACGTAAAACTGATCATTATCGTCCAGCAAGACTTTAAACTGCACCATCGTCCTACATGACATAAAACTGCTCGTATTCGTCATTCATGACGTAAAACTGCACATTATCGTCCAGGCAAGACTTTAAACTGCACCATCGTCCTGCATGACGTAAAACTGCTCATCTTCGTCCGTCATGACATAAAACTGATCATTATCGTCCTGCACGACATTAAACTGCGTCATCGTCCTGCATGACGTAAAACTGATCATCTTCGTCCTTCATGACGTAAAACTGATCATTATCGTCCTCCATGACATTAAACTGCATCATCGTCCTGCATGACGTAAAACTGCTCATCTTCATCCATCATGACGTAAATCTGCACATTATCGTCCAGAAAGACGTTAAACGACACCATCGTCCTGCATGACATAAAACTGCACATCTTTGTCCATCATGACATAAAACTGCACATTATCGTCCAGTAAGACTTTAAACTGCAACCATCGTCCTGCATGATGTAAAAACTGCTCATCTTCGTCCGTCATGACGTAAAACTGCACATTATCATCCAGCAAGACTTTAAACTGCACCATCGTCCTGCATGACGTAAAACTGCTCATCTTCGTCCGTCATGACGTAAAACTGCACATTATCGTCCAGCAAGACTTTAAACTGCACCATCGTCCTGCATGACGTAAAACTGCTCATCTTCGTCCGCCATGATGTAAAACTGATCATTATCGTCCTGCACGACATTAAACTGCATCATCATCATGCATGATGTAAAACTGCTCATCTTCATCTGTCCTGACGTAAAACTGCACATTATCATCCACCAAGACTTTAAACTGCACCATCGTCCTGCATGACATAAAACTGCTCAGCTTCATCCGTCATGACGTAAAACTGATCATTATCGTCCTGCATGACGATAAACTGCATCATCGTCCTGCATGACATAAAACTGCTCATCTTCGTCCGTCTTGACGTAAAACTGATCATTATCGTCCTGCATGACATTAAACTGCATCAACGTCCTGCATGACGTAAAACAGCTCATCTTCGTCTGTCATGATGTAAAACTGCACATTATCGTCCAGCAAGGCATTAAACTACACCATCATCCTGCATGACGTAAAACTACTCATCTTTGTCCGTCATGACGTAAAACTGCACATTATTGTCCAGCAAGACTTTAAACTGCACCATCATCCTGCATGATGTAAAACTGCTCATCTTCGTCCGTCATGACGTAAAACTGCACATTATCGTCCAGCAAGACATTAAACTACACCATCGTCCAGCATGACCTAAAACTGCTCAACTTCATCTGTCATGATGTAAAACTGATCATTATCGTTCTGCATGACATTAAACTTCATCATCGTCCAGCATGACTTAAAATTACTCATCTTCATCCTTCATGACGTAAAACAGATCATTATCGTTCTACACGACATTAAACTGCATCATCATCCTGTATGATGTAAAACTGCTCATCTCTGTCTGTCATGATGTAAAACTGCGCATTATCATCCAGTATGACTTTAAACTGCACCATCGTCCTGTATGACATAAAAACTGCTCATCTTCGTCCATCATGACGTAAAACTGCACATTATCGTCCAGCAAGACATTAAACTACACTATCGTCCTGCATGACGTAAAAATGCTAATCTTGATCCGTCATGACGTAAAACTGATCATTATTGTCCCGCATGACCTTAAACTGCACCATCATCTTGCATGATGTAAAACTGCTCATCTTCGTCCGTCATGACGTAAAACTGCACATTATCGTCCAGCAAGTCTTTAAACTGCACCATGGTCCACCATCACCTTAAACTGCACATTATGGTCCCGCATGACCTTAAACTGCACATAATGGTCCCGCATGACCTTAAAATGCACGTTAGGGTCATGCACGACCTTAAACTACATCTTCGTCTTGCAAGACGATAAACTGTGAAATGGTCCCGCATGACCTTAAACTGCACGTTATGGTCCAACACGACCTTAAACTGTAAAGTCCTGCACGACCTTAAACTGCATCTTCGTCCTGCAAAGACGATAAATAGTGAAATGGTCTGAGATCTATGACATGAAACTAAGATCTCCCCCCGTTCTTACTGCAAGACGTTAAACTGTAAGCTAGTCAGGCCTTCCTGACCAAGGCTCAGCCTTAGGCCCCTCGGCCTCCTCGGGCCCCATCCCCTGTCCTTACTGCAAAATTTTAACTACAAGCCAGTCAGGCCTTCTAGACCAAGGCTCAGCCTCAGGCCCCTCGGCCTCCTCGGGCCCCGGCCCCCGTCCTTCCTGCAAATCGTTAAACTGCATGCCAGTCAGGCCTTCCTGACCAAGGTTCATCCTCAGGCCCCTTGGCCTCCTCAGGCCCCGGCCCCCATCCTTACTACAAGACGTTAAACTGCAAGCCAGTCAGGCCTTCCTGACCAAGGCTCAGCCTCAAGCCCCTCGGCCTCCTCGGGCCCCGGCCCCCATCCTTACTGCAAGACGTTAAACTGCAAGCCAGTCAGGCCTTCCTGACTAAGGCTCAGCCTCAGGCCCCTTGGCCTCCTCGGTCCCCGGCCCCCATCCTTACTGCAAGACGTTAAACTGCAAGCCGGTCAGGCCTTCTTATCCAAGGCTCAGCCTCATTCCCCTTGGCCTCCTCGGGCCCCAGCCCCCATCCTTACTACAAAACGTTAAACTAAAAGCCAGTCAGGCCTTCCGGACCAAGGCTCAGCCTCAGGCCCCTTGGCCTCCTCGGGCCCCGGCCCCCGTCCTTACTGCAAGATGTTAAACTGCAAGCTATTCAGGCCTTCCTGACCAAGGCTCAGCCTCAGGCCCCTCGGCCTCCTCGGGCCCCGACCCCCGTCCTTACTGCAAGACGTTAAACTGCAAGCTAGTTAGGCCTTCCTGACCAAGGCTCAGCCTCAGGCCCCTCGGCCTCCTTGGGCCCCGGCCCCCGTCCTTAATGCAAGATGTTAAACTACAAGACAGTCAGGCCTTCCTGACCAGGGATCAGCCTCAGGCCCCTTGGTCTCCTCGGGCCCCAGCCCCCGTCCTTACTGCAAGACGTTAAATTGCAAGCCAGTCAGGCCTTCCTGACCATGGATCAGCCTCAGGTCCCTCGACCTCCTCGGGCCTCGGCCTCCGTCCTTACTTCAAGACGTTAAACTGCAAGCCAGTCATGCCTTCCTGACCAAGGCTCAGCCTCAGGCCCCTTGGCCTCCTCGGGCCCCGGCCCCCGTCCTTACTGCAAGACGTTAAACTGCATGCCAGTCAGGCCTTCCTGACCTAGGCTCATCCTCAGGCCCCTTGGCCTCCTCGGGCCCCGGCCCCCCGTCCTTACTGCAAGACGTTAAACTCCAATCCAGTCAGGCCTTCCTGACCAAGGCTCAGCCTCAGGCCCCTTGGCATCCTCGGGACCCGGCCCCCATCCTTACCATGAGACGTTAAACTGCAAGCCAGCCAGGTCTTCCTGACCAAGGCTCAGCCTCAGGCCCCTTGGCCTCCTCGGCCCCCCAACCCCCGTCCATACAGCAAGACGTTAAACTGGAAGCCAGTCAGTCCTTCCTGACCGAGGCTCATCCTCAGACCCCTTGGCCTCCTCGGGCCCCCGTCCCCCATCCTTTCTGTAAGACTCTAAATTGCAAGACAGTCAGGCCTTCCTGACCGAGGCTCAGCCTTATGCCCCTTGGCCTCCTTGGGCCCCTGGCCCCCGTCTTCACTAGAAGACGTTAAACCGCAAGCTGGTCAGGTCTCACTGACCACGGCCTAGCCTCATGCCCCTTGCTTTTCCCCAACTCACCCTCTTGCGAGATTGTACAGTGTGGTGTGGGACTACGTCCTCATTCACGTCAGATTACATGTCGTACCGTACATATCCCCAAATGAGATGCATCCTTTGTCCAGCATGACATTAAACTGCATGGCCATCAAGAACTACATATATCTTGATTCCCATCCTAATGGGATACGTAGGAACGCCAGGGAATTTCGTCTGTCGGCCCAACCCAAAAGCCAAAATCTTCCCCTCGGGTCAAGACATGGCAGGGTGCACGCTTTTTCCCCAACTCACATCAAGCAAGTCTCGACCCGACTGCACATCCACCCTGGAGATGTTTACCTATTTCATGGATGGATACAACTATGATTCACCCACTATTTGACTGGGATTCCATCATTTTTGCACACCCGGAGGGACCCCTATGAACGGCCTGGATAATATGACCAAGGGCTCTCCTACCGTTACAGGCCAACACCCCCGATGGTTTTCAAGAAACAAGCCGATACAAGTCCCGCGTTGCGAATTTGGTCAGCGGTCGACGCTCATTTGTTTCCCCCATATCGGGTCACCATAGGAACGTTGTCTTTCGAACATGGTCAATAGTGTCCTAGATCTTCGGGTCCACCCCGAGATGTCCTAGACATCGAGTGTAGTGATTTTTTTCCCCATCCTGATGTGACAAACTTCCCCCAGGGTGGTGTTAGAAATCGGGCCAACGACCCTGATTCCCAATAGCGGTGTATCGTGTGGTGTAGGACTATGTCCTCATTCACGTCGGGATCATGTACCATGCCCTATGCCTTCCTCTTACGAGGCCCATCCTCAGGCCCCTTGGCCTTATCGGGTCCCCAACTCCCGTCCTCATGTAAGACATTAAACTGCAAACCAGTCAGGCCTTCCTGACTGATGCCTAACCTTAGGCACCTTGGACTTCTCGGGCCCTTTACGCCCAACCTCTTACCCAGGGTGTACGGTGTGATGTAGGACTACACCCTCATTCACGTCGGGATCATGTACCATGTCGTACGCACTCCCTTTACGAGGCCCAGCCTCAGGCCCCTTGGCCTTCTCGGGTCACGGCCCAGGTCCTCTCTTATAGGATTGTATGGTGTGGTGTAGGACTATGTCCTCAATCACGTCGACTTTTTTTCCATACCATACACCTCCCTTTTTAGGGGTATATTACTCCCCTCCTCATCCCTTATGACGTTAAACTTCATTTGGAGAACTACGTGTGGCTTGATTCCCATCCTCATGGGATACGTAGGACCACCTGAATGTCTAGGATTCGGGTCCAGCCCCATCCCCCGGGAATCATCATCCCATCTTGGCCCCTTGGCCTACCCTTCCTCCATGTGGGGATTATATGGTGTGGTGTGGGATTATGTCCTCATTCGCGTCAGTCTCGTAATGACCACGCCATGTAACTCTACCTACTGAGCTGTTTCATCAATCCCTTTTCGGCAGTTCACCGATGTTCCTAGGAGTACTCTGGTTTGTTACCCAGAATTCCATGCTTTACTCGGACACGTCCGCACCCGCTTTCCAGGCTTTTTGTATCCCTACATCAGGGCTTCCATCATCTTTCACACCCGGAGGGACCCCCAAGAACGACCTGGATAAAATGCCCAAGGGCTCTCCTACCGTTATGGGCCAACGCCCCCGAGGGTTTTGGACAACAAATTGATAAAATCCCGCATTGCGAATACGGTCAGCGGTCGATGCTCATTATTTTTTCCCCATTTCAGGCTAACGCGACATGATGCTGTGTTGCGAACATGGTCAGTAGTAATCCTCTGTCATCACGCCAGCCCCTTTAGTCCTCGAATGTTGGTTGCATGATTCACATCATTTTCCACCCCATCATGTCCATGTGGAATCTCGAAACTTTTGGCGCTATCCCTCAGTGCAACTTTCCTTGTCAGGGGGACAATGCTGCAATATGGCGTCCTTCGGGGCTCCCATGGTCCGAGCTCTAAGACAATAAACTAAGATCCATCTGGGACTACGTTCAACTTTATTCCCACCCTCATGGGATACGTAGGACCACCCAGACGCCCTGTCTTCGGATACAACCCATTTAGGGAGCCAGTCTCTACCCCATGTTTCACCTCTTACCTCTATATAGGCCCCTTGGCCTGAGTTCTTCCTCTTGGAGTGGTGCATAGTGTGAAGTGAAATCATGTCTCCATCAACTGTGTCTTATGACACTACGCACATTCCCCACCTAGCATTTCCTTTGCTACTTCTGCGCTGCATGATGATAAAATGCATGCTTGGTCCTATCATACGACCCTAAACTGTGGCATTATCGGCCTGACCGCACGACGAAAAACGAAACTGCATTGTGGTGACCTCGTTGTAGAGGACATCACGTTGGGTATTGGTCAAGTGCCATGCCATTTGTCAATGCCCATTACGGCTTGATCCATGTGGCGACACCACGACCTACTACTCTAGGCCTTTCGCTTCACAAAAAAACCATTCACCTTAAAAAAAACAAGACTTATCAAATTCGGCTTCTTTTATTGCAAGGGCCACGACCGCACTCCCCCTTTTCCCCTGACACTGGTACCTTATCGTTCCACCCTTCGGAACTACGTATGGCTTGATTCTCATCCTTATGAGATACGTAGGAGCTCCCCAGAACATCCCCATGGGCCCAGCCTATCCTTCGTGTTCGGTCCCTCGACTCGAGCATTTCCCCAGAGAATGCATGGTAAGTAGGGCTTAGGTCCTCATTCACGTCGGGTTTTGGTTCCATGTGTCCCCTTCACCCTTTACCCATTTAGGGTCTATGGTCCATCAAGAACTACGTGAGGCTTGATTCTCATCCTTATGAGATACGTAGGAGTGCACTGGCACTTCCTCGTGGGCCCAGCCTATATTTCGCTTTTGGTCCCTTGACCTAAAACCTATCTTAAGGGGGTCGTACGGTGTGATATGGGATTACGTCCTCATTCACGCCAGGTTTTTGAGTTACTCCACCATGTTCCTCTTATGTCTCCTCCCATCATGGTCCGAATTCTAAGACCCTAAACTAAGATCTCCCCGAGGGAAAGGAATCTTCTCCCTCTCTCCATTACGTCATGTTGTCGTATTCAGATTTGTTTTGACAAAGAGCCCGAAGTGTGGGATTTTCATGGGGACATTCCCCTCGTCCCATGACCAAGCTTCGTGAGCTCTCTATTTGGATCCACATACTCTTCCAAATCCAAAATGACCCTCAGACGACATGGATACTTTGATTAAGGGATCTCAATGAAAGCTGGACCTATGGGCCCTCCAATCGTTTCGGGACAACGTCCCTAAGGATATCTGACAACATTTGTGACATGGTCCCGTGTTTCGAACATGGTCAATGGTCGACCCTCATTTGTTTGTCCCCATTCTAGGATGATGCGACAGGATGATGTGTTGCGAACACGGTCAGTAGTTATCCTACATTGTCACGCCGCCATCATCGTGATTTGAATCTCGAGCACCATGATTCACACTTTTCCACTTCCTCATGTTCAAGTGGAATTCCATCATACTCGGCTCTTTCTCTTCGCACATCTAGGTGTGCCAAATGATCGCGTTAGTGTCATTGGGCCGGTATTCACCGAGTGTCCATTTGCCCTGACCTGCCCCTTTCTGTGTAGGGAAATTCCCACCACTACTGCTTGTTTCCCACACTAAGCACGACTCACGTGGGCTTAGTAGTTTTGGCAGGATGTGTACCAACACGGTCAGGCTTCTCATCTCCCCACATGACGTTAAACTGTGCTTCCAGAACTACGTATGGCTTGATTCCCATCCTCATTGGGTACGTAGGAACGCCTGACCACTCTGCTTCGGGCCCATCCCAATCCTCACTCTTGGTCCCTCGACCTGAAAAGTTTCCTCCGGGGGGTATGTGGTATGATTTGGACTCCATGTCCTCATTCACATCGGTTTCATATCTACTGCACCACACGCTCTCTGGGATCTTCCCTTTTATTCCACATCCTATCGTATAACGTTAAACTACAAGAGTCCATGTGTCCTCAACGCATGACACTAAACTGCTTTTCTACCCTGAACATGTTCAGGATGCCCCATGTTAATCATGGGATGCACCAGAGTCTCTGCCAGAGAGGATTTCACTGGTCAGTGTTGGTCTATGACTACGCTGTGCTTCCAGAACAATGTACGGATTGATTCCCATCCTCATGGGATACGAGGAGACACCCAGGCATTTCACCTATGGTCCATCCCTAGGAATCGCAAAATCTTGTTCCTCCCCATTTCTCGCCCTCTGTCCTGACCCCTCAGGGGGAACTATGTAGCTGCAATTCTTCCCCGAACAAGTTCCGGATGCCCCAAGATCCCATTGGGATGTGACAGACCCCCTTGCCAGAGAGGCCCTGTCCCAAAGAAGGAATGATCTATGATCAAACCGATGCACCCATCTGGTGTACTCCCACCACGGTGGTGTAATTACATGAGCATTGAATTCTATTCAGACAAACCATCACTTTATATTCCACGCTTTGCGTGACACTTATTCGGACCCTTGTACCCTTTCATGTCTGAAGGGACCCCCTAACTGTCTGGTCTCATGCCGCATCATCTCACCTACTATTCTAGGCCAACGTTCCGAAAGACTGTTCATGTTTGGAAGGACTGCCTAACAGTATGGATGCTCGACCTAGGGTCCGCCTACTGTCCTGGGCCAACGTCCTGAAGGATTGATAGACAACATTTGTGACATGGTCCCATGTTTCGAACATGGTCAATGGTCGACCCTCATTTTTTGTCTCCATTTCAGGCTAACGTTGTAAAGATATTGTTTCTCCGTCACGGTTAATGGTTGTCCTTTATTTTCACGCTGCTTCCATAGTGTTCCGGATTTTGGGTATCGTGATTCACACCTCCCACTTCCCTCTGTTTGGATTGATTCTAACGCCATTGGCGTTACCCAGCTCGTCCACTATAGCAGGGTAGGAAAGGTATGTCGGCTGTTCAGAGAGCAATGCTCTCCATTCGTGACCCCTCTCACTTTCAGGATTCCCCCAAATGGTGATTGATGTCCATGTCGATCCCCTTGCACCTTCTGTTGTTTTACACACTCGTACAAGAGCTCCTATTGTCTCTTGTTTCCTGCACCGAGCATAGATCATGCAATCTTAAAGATTTAGTTCATTTTATCCTCAATGAGATCTAGGTACAATGGACCCCAATGCACGAGTTTTCCTTAGTAGTTTCCTAAGAACGCGGTCTGCCTCACCCTTCTCATCTTCGTGGGCCCCTTTTCTTAGGGGTGTCTTTTGTAGACCCTGGAAAACGCATTCCTGAAATTTTCCAAATGGTTCCATGGATGATCCAAGATCGCAGAACTTTTCTTAAGAATAGATTTGGTAGGTCTCAGGGCCCGAACAGAGCTATGGATTAGGAGTTATGGATGTTTGAAGTTTGGCTAGAAATCTGGTTCACGTAGCCCATTCGTGAAGCCCCCTCCGTGATCGTTGATCGCCGCTGCGAAGTAATGAGGCGATAGGCTCCGCTAACCCGTTTAAAGTTCGCGATGTGCAGCGAAGACCCCTCGTGAAGCACCGATGCGAAGCACCCGAGCATCGTGGTACTTCGATGCTCTGGAGGCGGTAACTCTCTGCGAACGAATTTGAAGTTCGCGAGCCCGCCACGATGCTCCGGAGGCGGTACCTCTCCGCGCATGAATTTGACGTTCGCGAGCTTGCCGCGATGCTCCAGATGCGGTACCTCTCCGTGCATGAATTTGACATTCACGAGCGCACCGTGATGCACCTGAGGTGGCGCGGAAGTTCGGATTCGCGTCGCCCCTTGCCTATAAATACCCAGCTCACCCCCTTCTCCAGGGGACGGCCACGACCACTTCGCGCCTTTGGTGGCCGAGCGGAGCTCCGCATTGCGGCTCCGCGAAGCCATGCTCTGTGAGCATCTTCCTTCGTGTTGCTTCTCCGCGAGCCGAGGCTCCGTGAGTCCATGCTTCGTGAGCCCATGCTCCGCGATGCTACTCCGTGAGTCCATGCTCCGCGAGCCGATGCTCCGCAATGCTGCTCCGTGAGACCATGCTCCGCGAGAGTCCTTTTCTCTGCCAGAGTCCTTCGCGAGACCTTTGCTCCACGAAGCTACTTCGTGAGACCTTTGCTCTGCGAAGCTCCTTCGCGAGACATTTTCTCCACGAAGCAACTTCGCGAAGACCTATCCTTCGCGAGGATCCCACCTTCTCGCCCGCCTGTCCAAACCATGGGGGCTGGGGCCCCGCACCCCCGCATGGGGTCACTACCGGCCTGCGGTCCCGGACCTTCGGGCCGGTCGCTTCACCACCGTCCCATACCCCCATGAAAAATGGAGAGTCACAGCGCGAACTTTTCGGGCCGGGATGCCGGGATTTTCCATTGCGGCCTTATGTTCTCCCAACTTCCACCAATGGAACACCATGATTTGATACACTCCTCCACAGACCATGAAACAACATGAGTTGATTTATTCCTCTTGGTTTGTTTCCAATGTCGTGAGTTGAGGTTCTCATCATCAATTCCCCGAGTGCCTTGAGTCGAACCATTCCTCAGGCAACTCCTCCAAACCCAATCACAAGGCTCCTATGCCAGGTTCAACTAGAAAGGGCCTCCCTTGCGTAAGCCCCAACACCAACCATTTCTAGGCACCTTCTTCCAATAGTCCATTCTACATGACTATAAACTGTATTAATCCTTATGTGCCGAACATAGGATGTCTCTTAAACTATACAAGAGATTCCTTATGCTCCAAGCATGAGATGCTAATAGTCCTATCTACATGACTATAAACTGTAGTACACCTTATCTATCAAATGATAGGATTTCCCTTGCTCCAAGAAAGAGATGCCTTCTGCCCCTAGCATGAGATGCCAATAGTCCTACCTACATGACTCTAAATTGTAGTATTCTCCCTATCTAACAAATGATAGGATGCCCCTTGCTCCAAGCAAGAGATGCCTTATGATCCTAGCATGAGATGCCAACAGTCCTACCTACATGACTCTAAACTGTAGTATTCTCCCTATGTTCCAAACATAGTATTCCTCTTACTCTATATGAGAGATGCCTTATGCTCCGAGCATGAGATGCCAATAGTCCTACATACAAGATTATAAACTGTAGTATTCTCCCTATGTTCCTAACGTGGGATGCCTTATGCTCCAAGCATGAGATGCTAATAGTCTAGTCTACATGACTATAAACTATAGTACACCTTATCTAACAAATGATTGGATGCCCCTTGCTCCAAGAAAGAGATTCCATATGCTCATAGCATGAGATGCCAATAGTCCTACATACATGACTATAAACTGTAGTATTCTCCCTATGTTCCTTAACGTAGGATGCCTCTTGTTCCAAACATGAGACGCCTTATGCTCCGAGCGTAAGATGCTCAATGCCATGACTACAGTGGTATGATTCCAATACCCCTTTGAATTATCCCTCTTTTGCACCAGTGCATAGGTGAAGGCCTCAATTCATCAGTGATTTGGGATGCCCTCATGGCCAGACATGAGGAAGACACCAGGAAGCATCCCATCATAAGCCTCATTCACCATTGCCGCTCCATAGCGGCACCCGGGCAGCTTCATTGCGTATGCCCCATTCACAATTGTCGCTCCATAGTGGCACCCGGATAGCTTCATTGTGTATTCCCCATTCACCATTTCCACTCCATAGCGGCACCCAGGCATCTCCTAGCGTAAGCCCCATTCACCAGTTCCGCTCTTCAGCGGCACCCGGGCAGCTTTCTAGCGTAAGCCCCATCCACTATTGTCACTCAATATAACGGTAGGCCGTTCACACCCAATCCAGCGGTAGGCCGTTGTGACCCAATCCAGCGGTAAGCTGTTGCGACCCCATTTAATGGTAAGCCGTTCACATCCTTATCCAGCGGTAATCCGTTCACACCCAATCCAACGGTAAGCCGTTGAAACCCCCAATTGGCGGTAAGCTGCCATCAGAAGAACTACATGGTCTTTGATCCATGTAAGGCATGGTACGTAGGAAGCCTCTTCAAGGCTCAAGCCCGAAACCATCATCATCCTTTTCCATGGGCCTCCATTCAAGATTAAGTCCCAACACCATGGGCCGCCTAACGCGTAAGCTCCTCTTCACTTCTCATGGACGCATCCTCCGCGACGTGATCGTCAGGTCCTTTCAACCTCTTGTTTCTCAAACCGAGCATGACTCGCGTGGGCTTAGAGTGAGCACCGACCCTGACCCCCACCCATAGAGAACTACGAGGAATTTGATCCATGTCAAGGTATGGTACGTAGGAAGCCTCCATGAGGTTCAAGCCCACCCTTCATTTATTCACGTCGGGTCCCATCGCCGTCCAACATGATGTTAAACTACATTCTGGTCCAATGGAAAGCCGTTGCGACCCATCCCATTTGAACAACAAGGAATTTGATCCATTTCAAGGCATGGTACGTAGGAATCCTCCATGAGGTTCAAGCAACATTGCTCGGTCGTTCAATCACGTCGAGTTTCGCCCTCATCCAGTATGACGTTAAACTGTATGCCCCCCTTGTCCTGATGACATTAAACAGCACACCCATTCCCATATGAACTACGAGGTCTTTGATCCATGTCAAGGCATGGTACGTAGGAAGCCTTCTAGAGGTTCAAGCCCACCACTCATTGGACCAAGGTCCACCTTCATGTCGGTCCACCGACAAATCCCCCATATGAACTACGAGGTCATTGATCCAAGTCAAGGCATGGTACGTAGGAAGCTTTCCTGAGGTTCAAGCCACCCATCATCATTCACGACTGGGTTCATTACCGTCTCGAATGACGTTAAACTGTATTCCATCAATCCCTTGAACTACGAGGACTTTGATCCATGTCAAGACATGGTACGTAGGAAGCCTCCCTGAGGTTCAAGCCCATCACGCATCGGACCAGGGTCCACCTTCACATCGGTTCGCTGACAACACGCATCGGACCAAGTCATATCTTCACGTCGGTTTGCTGACGCATCGGACCGAGGTCCAAATTCACGTCGGTTCGCTGATGACACCCATCAGACCACGGTCCACCTTCACATCAGTTCACTGACGATGCCCATCGGACCAAGGTCCACATTCATGTCAGTTCACCAGCACCATCCCGAACTACGCGGACTTTGATTCCCTACCATGGGGATACGCAGGAAGCCTCTTCAAGGATCAAGCCCAACTTCAATGTCGCCCCTGCAATGGTCCCTTTTTATTCCCCCTTGACTTCATTCATCCATCCATCACCCATCTTGATTCTCACCCGGGCCGGCACATCCAGGTGGGACCATGCCATCCACCTCCTCGCTGCTCCTAGCAGCGCATGGGCCGCTTTCCACGTGTAAGACCCATCATATCTCTGGGTCGTTTTCCTCTGTGTACACCCTGATTCATCACCCCTTCGAACTATGTCGGTTTCGATTCTTGTCCTCTACAGTGGGTACGTAGGAAACATCCGAAAGGTTCAATCCCAACCAATGGTAATCCATGGTGTCCCCCATCCGGGGGTGAACATCCCCCGATCCGCCCTCAGTGGTGTTCAGATCAGCCATTACGGTGTGACATCTCCCCTCTAGGGAGTGCACCACCTCAGATCCGTCCTCATTGGGCGTTCTGAACCATACCCTTGGTAAAACATCCAGGTGTTCCATCCTAGGGATGTACCAATCTGATCCGTCTCTATGGGACGTTATGATCAGCCTGATTCTGTCTCCACAAGACGTTAAACTCTCGGCCTACCTCATGCTAAACATGAGATGACTAAGGAAACCCTCGGATAGATCACCTTTGGCGTAACCATCTCCGTAAGATGTTAAACTTGCAGAATACCCTGTTTTAAACACGGGAAGGTGAGGAAAGCCTCAGATACATGCCTCGGGTTATGAACCCTTGAGATGCCCTCTCATGAGGAAGAATACATGTTCCCCAATGTCCATGCACCCAAAGATGCCCTGACATGCCTGATGTTGCCGTATACTCCGACTGAAGGTCGCTACCATGTCAAGACACTATGGAATGTCTTGACAGAAGTAGTGTAATTAACCGGCGTCCATGAAGATATGATACCAAAAATGAGATTCACGAACAACATATTAAATCTATGAGGGAGACCCGGACTAGGTGGCGAGTTCTGAGGAGGAATCCACGGAAGGAAGAACCGACATCCCATCATCTCGTTTTGATCAAGGAGCAGACGTACCTGAACAAGGAACAAATTCTGCCCGCCTTTGGAAAGAGAGAATGTGGGGAAACAGCAGCGCGTCCTCCACGGACGTAGGCACGCGCGTCCTGGCGAAAGCGTCGGATAAAATTGTGTAACATTGGCATGATCACAAAAGATAAAGTCTCGAAAGGCCGATTAGATTAGTATCCATTGAAACACTAGATACATTCATAAATGTTACATTACATCATAAAGTGAAAAATCACAATAACATAGTCTCCAGAGTCAACACTTTTACCCCTTCAGACTATCCCTGTAGGTCTGTCATAAAATATTTCTTCACATCCTGTAAAAAATAAATCATTGAAAGGGTTGAGCTCAGATGCTCATTAAGGATAACAATATAGCAGAAGCATTCATAAATAAACATAAACATTTAAGGCAATTTATAAATAAAACAATAGACTTTTAAACATGAACTACAACATAATATGGAAAAAGTAAAACTAGATAATGACATTTACTTATTCACATTGATATTCTACTGGTCGAATAATCACATGCAATATCAATAACCAATTTCATAATGATGGAATGCATAATGCAAAACTATCATAACCATGTAGCCAAGGCATCATGCCAAGACTAAAAATAAGATTTTGTCATGCCCTCATGCCAAGACACAAGTTTGTCTCATAAGACCTGCCGATGCATTGAGGAGCTCTAGTGGGCTCCACCCATCACTTATTAAGTCCAATGCATTCCTCATGTGAACATTTTTAAACATATCATAAACCATAACATAATCGTATCACATAAATCATGCATAAATGAAACATAACATTTCCACATTTCAATAACAAGATATCAATACAACAAATTTATATAATAAAAAAACACTTTCAAAACCAGTTTCAATACAAAAATAAAATAAAATTAAAACATTGAATTTATTTTTTTATTTAAAAAAATGTTATGGCTTGTAGAGGAATCTGAACCTCAAATAATGGTCACGGTGGTAGAGAAGTCGTTGTCACCGCATACATACAACAAGAAAAACATTCATTGTTTTAGTTTACTAAAATTCTTCATATAAAAATATTCCTTTTGAATAAACATAAAAGTCAAAGGGGATTATACACCGTATAAAAACAATTTGTGTTTAAAACAAAATAGGCCTAAATGAATGGAGATTGAGACAATGTCCCTTACAAAGATAAATTTTTAATAAAATAGAACTATTATGTGTATTCACTATAATTACACATAATGAATGTACAAATACAAGATAGGACATAATAATATCATGACGTAATTTGAAAGTAGTTCATTAACCCAAAGAACAAAAATTGGGTTAATATGTTCCCTTACCTCGTGTCCGACTTGACTCGATTGTTCATTAATCTCATGAATAATAAACTATAGTTAATTTATATTTTCTTAAGAACATTTTTAGAGTTAATTATTCCTTTTATATCACTTATTACCATGTTATTAACATTATGTAATTATTTAAGTTAATAACGGTCATTTTGTCGATCTTTGGTACTTGAGTCAAAAATAGATTTCTTATAATTACAAGTTTGTCATGTGGTGAAATATACATTATATACAGAATTATATTAATGATGTAGATATCATATATTTCATATATATCCAGTATATACATGCATTTATAATATTACATAACATATAGAGGTAAGAAATGAAATGCAACGTTCATGGAGACGGTAAGTCATAGGTACGCATGAACGCTACTTTCATTTCTATTTCATATTTAATGGAATGAAATTATAATTACATAAAGGTATAATATAATTCCAGTTTAATATAATTTATAATACAATTTAATATATCCTTTATACATCCCACATATGTCATTAACGATTCAAATCACTTTGAGGGGGCGGTAGTCCGCACATCCTAAAATGAAATTATCACGTTTACCCATAATGAAAATCATAAATGTATGCCATAAATGAAAAATACATAATCATAGGAAAAAAACATAATATATATCATATAAAAAAAATAATGTCATCATAATGGCCACCATGAGAGGTGTTAAAAGAAGATTGAACAATCATCGTTTCGTGTGGCAGTAATTCGTCACCCACAGAAACAGAATGTTCTTTAACCATTAGAGGAAGGAGTGTGTAAGTGTAAATAAAATACTTCTCGTAACAACATCCTAGTATATTTAATAATCTTTTTTTACAAAAATAAAGGAATAAAAAGAGTTTAAGGGGTTGGAGAATCCAAATAATAAAAAATAACTTAAGAGAAGACATTACCTTAAATTCGTGTAACACTTTTTGATTTGAGCAGAAGGCTTCCTTGGGAAGAATTAAGCCCACTGTGAGGATTCTAGAAGTAATATATGGAATTTTAGTGAGTATTTGGGCAGTGTTTGGCCGATCAAAATGGCTTTTATGGTGTGACTAAGGTGGTAGAGGTGGAGGCCTTTTATAAGAGGAGAGGAGGGGCACTATTGGAATGTCATGAAATGTTACATTATTATGAAGTGATTTATGGATTCCAAAGGT
This sequence comes from Viscum album, assembly GCA_963277665.1. Classification (NCBI taxonomy): domain Eukaryota; kingdom Viridiplantae; phylum Streptophyta; class Magnoliopsida; order Santalales; family Viscaceae; genus Viscum; species Viscum album. Next base: position 156,763 of record CAUJRU010001240.1, on the reverse strand, counting down.
CCCAAAATTTTATATTTAGAGGATAAGGTGAAAAGGGTTCGAAATAAACTCATTAAATATGTTTTTTACAAGTTTATGTCTTAGATATTACATTATCTTTTCATTTAATTTAAATCGTTAATTTATGAGGAAATCGATGTATCATCATTGTGTCTTAAAAAATTTAATATATTTAATGCCTTAAAATTTTAAAACAAATACCATGGTGTTCAAAATATTTGAATATTTCCATTGAATATTTATAGTAAAAAATTTAACTTATATAACCCCATGTAATAATTGTTTTAGTAAAATAACACATGTTTGTGACAATTTTATTTTTAAATTAAATAAAAAGTTATTAATGTCATTTTCTTACCCATGTGGCTCCATGGGGTCTCCAAGTTGACTAATTTATTTTTTTGGTCATCCATGACTCATAAAATAAGGTTAAGACAAGTTTCAAGATATTTTCATATTTTTATAATATCATTTTTACCTTAAATGTCACTAATTACCTTTAATCGCGATTAATAAAACATAAAAGTTACTGTTCCACAAAAAAAATTATTTTAATCCCATTGAACCAAATTTTCTTTCCTAATGACAAACATGTATGTCGGATTTTCGAAAATCAAATCTCATAAGTGTTAATGTTTCATTTAAATGAAAAATCTGTTTTTTAACTACCACTTAGTGGTTTCACTATTCATAAAAAAATTGATGTTTTTCAGAACAATGCCAAATTTTCACCCTAAGATATAATTGATATTCCAAATTAAAAAATTATGTCTACTTTACACAATTAAAAACATATAAGTTGCATTAATTAATTTTATAATTAATTGCCGCTGTAACAACAAATAGCGTGTTTTTAAGAAACAATATATATCAATGTATTCATAATTGTTTATGTCCAATTTCAAAGTGAAATTAATTATATTGAACACCATTTGATAAAATGGTAAAAATATATTCTAATTATAATTTAAAACCACACAATATTAAAATTTATCACTATAAATTATTTTGATTAAAAAATTTGTTTTTATGTATTTTTCACTATTCATAAAAAAATTGGAAGTTCTTAGCAAAAAACGAAATAATCTTCATAGGATAATTTCGATATTCTGAATTCAAAAATGAAGTCCATTTTGAAATATAAAATTTAAATAATTTCAAAAAGTGTGTATTAGTATTCATAACGGCTACTTTGATTGGTCGCGGTGTGTTAGAACTCGAGGTTGCGTACAACACACAATACTCTATTATACAAAGAGAAGCATACCATTGACATTTGGGGTTTTACAATCTTCAATCCTTCAATAAATTGTTTCCTCGGAATTTGAAAAAAAAATTAATATAAAAGATTGAAAATAGAAAATACCTTTGTGGAAAGCCCACATCAAAAATAAGGATTATTAAAATATATATTTAAAATGAAGAATGAGAAGTAAAAAGGCCTCCCGAGATAGCCAATCCTAGGATTATATGAAAATATTGATATGGAATAAAAAAAACATCATGGTCTGATGGAGAGTTGTAGAGAACATTTTTAGGAGAAAGTTAACCACAAGAAAATCACAAACATTTGATTGGTTAAATGGTCATTGAATCCCTAGTTGGAAAAGTTAACCAACAACATTTTTGTCTTATGTTACCTTTCATAATGTTACGGGATTTATTTAATATATTTACTAAGAACTTAAGGAAATATACTTACTTTCCATGTATACTTTCATTATTTAATAAATTTTTACCCCAAACCCATCTTTCACCCTAAATGGTAACAGAAATCAAAAATATTATATTTATACTAATTTTATAAAGTCCCAAATATTACCACATACCATTTAGATTAGGAAAACTATTTTTTAATAACCAGGGACATCCTGTTGGCTAGTGGTAGGTAATAAAGTCCTATCACACTATGGTTGTGGGTTCGATTCCAACAGCTTTGTCCGAAACAAATGTTTATCCCCCGACATATAGGTTGTATTTTTCCAAAAACTACAGTATTAAAATCATCCAAAAATAATCTTCAGAAATGTTTTAACCATAAACAATACTATCCAATGTTCAACTTAATCCATTACAACCATTATAGTTATCCAAAATACCTATGTCTAGAAAAAGGTCTCTAAATTCCAAAATCAATTGTATCATCATATTCCTCAAACAAAGTAATGTTTCTCTTATTTTCACATACAAAAATATGATTACCTTCATCATATTAAAACCTTAATGAAAACAGCAAGTACTGGAGTACAATCCTTATATATATCACATTATTCTTTTATCCAGAATATAATCTTTGAGTCCAAAAGCACCAATTCATTAATTATTCCTCATCAACTGTAGTAACATCATAAGATTTCCCTGGATCCCTTGTCCTTTTCTGAGGTTAGTTTCCCTGACGCATAGACATCCATCTGCATAATGCCCCATTTCCCTACAATTGTAGCATTCAACATTGATATAATCTTTATTTCCCATGAAATCACGAGCCTGGTTAACTTTTTCTCCACATTTATAACAACCTCTCATTCCTTTTATTAAAGTACAGAGGTTATTCTTCCCATAATTATCAAATAATGGAAAATCCTTCTTTTCAATTTTCAGTTTATCTGTCTCTGGTTCCACCATTCTATTCTATTCTTGATTTAAATTATTGTCATAAGATTTGGAGAATTCCTTTTTTGTCTGGATAGCACATGAGAAAATATCTTCATACGATGAGCAGGTTTGTGAGACTAATGCTCGATGGAGAAATGGTTTTAACCCATCAAAGAAACGATCAATCTTACTACTTGGGTTACATATATAATCTGTTGCATGACTTGCTAACCATGTAATGTTGGCCTTATACATTGAGACATTCTCATCCTACTATTGTCTCAGACTCATAAATTTACTTTCCATATATTCTTGATGGTCACGAGGAACGTATTTTTCTAATAAAAGCTCTTTCAACTCCCTCCTTTACATATTCTATACTTCATAATATTCCTTTGTGTTTTTAATCAATGACCAAATTGATCATCATCTCTAGTGAGGCGGTAAACTGCCATGATAACATTTTCCACTTCACTACTCCCCAAGGCATGGAATATTTTTCTAAGGAATTTATCCATTGATCATACTAAGGGATTTTCAATTCCATTGAATGTTGGTGGTTGTTGCCTCATGAAGCAGTATAATATTGATCCTCCACGTTGCAGATCTGGGTGCTCCATACGAGTAAGGTTATTATTCATAACCTGAGTGAGTTGTCCCATTATGGTGATAATTTGATCAGCACAATTTGTATCTCTAGCTCCAAAATAATTTTGTTGAACGGGAGGGAATACCTACATGGAGTGTGTGCATTGATACAGTTTCCATTATTCCCACTAGGCTCCATTTTTAAATAATGGCAAAAACGATATTATTTTGTGAATCAAAATACATAATTCTATACATGTAAAACACAGAAAATAAATTTGACAGTTTATAGATACAATCCATAATCATAAAAATGTTTTCTTTGAGATGTATATACTCATAAACCCTTCATAATGGTTGTTAAAGAAAATGAGAATTATCCTAAGTGTATCCCTCGGGAGTGTCGTAACCAAGAGTGAAGCAAGGCCTGTAGCCGTGCCCCAGTTCCCGTTCGAGTCTAGCTCAAAGCATTGTTTTTAGGTTTTACCCCTAGGTACATCTGTTCCAGAGCCTCCTCTACCTTCTCGTATCCGGACTGGGATGTATAGCTCAGAAAACTCACAAAATCTCTATGATACCAAAATTCTAGGAAGTTCTTCTATAATAATCCTCAAAGTCTATCATAAGGCTATGTGATCTAATTAGAGTTTATCTAAATCTATCTTACAATATTAGTATTAAACTGCCTCTAATACCAATTGTAATGCCTCGAACCCAGTTACCCAGAGTCGGTGCATTATTGCATAACATTGGCATGATCACAAAAGATTAAGTCTCAAATGACCTATTATTTTAGTAGCCTTGGAAACACAAGATACATTCATAAATGGTACATTACATCATAAAGTGAAAATGACAATAACATAGTCTCAATAGTCCACACTTCTATCCCCTTCAAACTATCCCTGTAGGTCAGTCATAAAATATTTCTTCACATCCCTGAAAAAATAAAACATTGAAAGGGTACAACTCAGATGCTCAGTAAGGATAAAAATATAGCGGATGCATTCACAAATAAACATAAACATTTAAGGAAATTTATAACTAAAACAAAAGCATTTTAAAGATGAACTTCAACATAATATGGAAAAAGTAAATGAGATAATTCCATTTACTTATTCACATGGATATTCCACTAGTCGAATAATCACATGCAATATCAATAGCCACTTTCATAATGATGGAATGCATAATGCCAGATTATCATAACCACGTAGCCAAGGCCTCGTGCCAAGAATACAAATAAGATTTTGTTAAGACTCGTTCCAAGACACTAGTTTGTCTCATGAGACCAGTCGATCCATCAAGGAGCTATAGCGGGCTCCACCCGTCACTTATTAAGTCCAATGCATTCCTCATATGAACATGTTTAAACATATCATAAACCATAACATAATCGAATCACATAAAACATGCATAAAGGAAACATAACATTTCCACATTTCAATCACAAGATATCAATAAAACACATTCATCTAATAAAAACACTTTGAAAACCATTTTCAATAACAAAATAAAATAAAATTAAAACATTGAATTTATTTTTTTATTGAAAAAAATTTATGGCTTGTAGAGGAAGCCGAAACTAAAATAATGGTCAAGGCGGCGGAGAAGTCGTTGTCGCCACATAAATAAACAGGAAAAACATTTCTTTTTGTCATTTTGTATAACAATTCATATAAAAATATTTATTTTGAATAAACAAAAAATTCAAAGGGGTTTATACACCGTATAAAAGAAATTTGTGTATAAAACAAAATATGCCTCAATGAATGGAAATTGAGATGAAGTCCCTTAATTAGATCATTTTTAAATAAAATAGATCTATTATGTGTATCCAATATATGTACACATAATGAAAGTACAAATACAATATATGACCTAATAATATCATGACATAATTTTTAAGTAGGAGATTAACCCAAAGAAGGAAAATTGGGTTAAGAAGTTCCCTTACCTCGTGTCTGACTTGACACGATCGTTATTTAATCTCCGGAATAATAAAATAGAGTTAATTTATATTTTATTAAGAACCTTTTTCATGTTCATTATTCCTTTTATATCACTTATTACCATGTTATGAACATTATGTAATTATTTATGTTTATAACGGTCATTTTGTCGATCTTTGGTACTTGAGTCAAAAATAGACTTATTATAATTACAAGTTGTTCATGTGGTAAAATATGCATTATATATAGAATAATATTCATGATTTAGATATCATATATATCATATATATCTATTATTTAAATTCATTTATAATATTACATAACCTTTAGAGGTAAGAAATGAAATGCACAATTCATGGAGACGGTAAGTCGTACGTACTCATGAAGGCTACTTTAATTTATATTTCATATTTAATGGAATGAAATCATAATTATATAAATGTATACTATAATTCCAGTATAATATAATGTATAATACCATTTACTCTAACCTTTATACATCCCACATATGACATTAACGATTCAAATCACTTTGAGGGGGCAGTAGTCTGCACTTCCTAAAATTAAATTATCGCGTTTACCTATAATGAAAATCATAAAGGTATGACATAAATAAAAAATAAGGAATCATAGGGAAAACAAAAACATAATATATATCATATATAAAAATATTTTAATCACAATGTCCACCATGAGAGGTGTTAAAAGAAGATTGAACAATCATCGTTTCGTGAGGCAGTAATTCGCCACCCATAGAAACAGTATGTTCTTTAACCATTAGACGAAGGTGTGTGTAAGTGTAAATAAAATACATCTCATAAAAACATACTGGTATATTTAATATACTTGTGTTTTTACAAAATAAAGGAATAAAAAGAGTTTATGGGTTTGGAGAATCCAAATAAAAAAAATAACATAAGAGAAGACATTACCTTAAAATCGGATAACTCTTTTTGATTTGAGACAAAGCCTTCCTTGGGAAGAATTATGCCCAATGTGAGGCTTCTAGGAGTAAGAGAGAGACGTTGATAGAGTATTTGGGCAGATATTGGACAAGACAAATTGATTTGATGGTGTGAATAAGGTGGAAGAGCTGGGGGCCTTTTTTTAGAGGAGAGTAGGGGCACTCTTGGAAAGTCATGAAATGTTACATTATTATGAAGTGCTTTTTAGATTTCAAAGGTCCCAAAATTATATATTTCAAGGATAAGGTGATAAGGATTCTAAATATACTCATATAATAGTTTTTTGACACGTGTGAGTCTTATATATTACATTATCATTTCATATTATTTAAATCGTAAATTAATGAGGTAATCAATGCATCATCATTGTGTCATAAAAAAATTAATTTATTTAATGCCTAAATTTGTTAAAAAAACTATCATGATATACGAAATAATTTTATCATTCCAATGAATTTTTATAGTAAAAAATGTAACTTATATATTCCCATGTAATAATTGTTTTAGTAAAATAACACATGTTTGTGACAATTTTATTTTTACTTTAAATAAAAAGTTATTAATGTCATTTTCTTACCCATGTGGCTCCATGGGGTCCCCGATTTGACCCATGGATTGTGTTGGTCGTCCATGACTCATCCAATAATTTTATGACAAGTTTCAAGATATTTTAAAATTCTTATAATATCATTTTTACCTTAAATTTCACTAATTACCTTTAATCGCGATTAATAAAACTTAAAAGTTACTATTCCCCAAAAAATTATTTTAATCCCATTGAAATTTTTTTTTCTTCCAAATGAAAACCATGTATGTCGGATTTTTGAAAATCAAATCACAGAAGTGTTAGTGTTTCATTTAAACGAAACATTAGTTTTTTAACTACCACTTAGTGGTTCACTATTCATCAGAAATTAATGTTTTTAAGAACAATGCCAAAATTTCACCCTAATATATAATTGATATTCCGAATTCAAAAATGATGTATATTTTAAAAAATAAATACATATAAGTTGAATTAATTAATGTTATAATTAATTCCCGCTGTCACAACAAATAACGTGTTTTTAAGAAACAATATCTATCAAAATATATATAATTATTTATGTCCAATTTCAAAGTGAAATTAATTATATTTACCACCATTGGATAAAATTGTAAAAATATATTCTAATTATAATTTAAAACCAATCTGTAGTATAATTTATCACTATAAATTATTCTGATTAAAAAAGCTGTTTCTAAGTATTTTTTACTATTCATAATAAATTGGAAGTTCTCAGAAAAATACCAAATATTTAGATAGGCTAATTTCGATATTCTGTATCCAAAAATGATGTCCATTTTTGAAATATAAAATTTATTTAATTTCAAAAAGTGTGTATTACTATTAATAACGGCTACTTTGATTGGTTGTTGTGTGTTAGAACTCAAGGTTGTGTACAACACACACTTCTATATTATTCAAAGAGAAGGGTACCAAGTAAGCTTGGGGTGTTACATTCTCCCCTCCTTCAATAAATTTTGTCCTCTCAATTTTTCTTTGAATATAAAAGGTTGAAAATAGAAAATACCTTTGTGGAAAACCGACATTGGAAATAAGGTTAATGAAAATATAACATTAAAATGAAGAAATAGAAGTACAAAGGTCACTCGAGATAGACCATATTAGGATTCTATGAAAATATGGATATGGAGGAAAAAACAACCATCAAGTTCTGATGGAGAGTTGTATAAAATAGGATTAGGATAAAGTTAACCATAAGAAAATTACAAACTTGTGATTGGTTAAACGGTCATTGAATCCCCAGTTGGAATAGTTAACCGACAACGTTTTTTTAAGTTACCTTTCATAATGTTGATGAATTTATTTAAGAGATTTACTAAGAATGTATGAAAATATACTTACTTGTCATGTAGACTTTCATTATTTAATAAATTTTTACCACAAACCCATCTTTCACTCCAAATGGTAACATAACTCAAAAATATTCTATTTATAGTAATTGTATAAGGTTCGAAATATTACCTCATACCATTTAGATATGGAATACTATTTTTTAATAACCAGGGAATTCATGTAGGCTAGTGGTAGGTAATAAAGGCCTGACGCACTGTGGTTGTGGGTTCGATTCCTACAGTCTTGTTTGACGCGATGGTTTATCCCCCGACCTGTAGGTTGTCCTTTTCCTAAAACTACAGTATTATAATCTTCCAAAAATAATCTTCAAAAATGTTTTAACCATTTTACAGTACTATCCCATGGTTAACATAATCCATTCCAACCGTTATAGTTATCCAAAATACCTCTGTCCAGAAAAAGATCTCTAAATTACAAAATCAATTGTATGATCACATTCCTCAAACAAAGTAAAGTTACTCTTATTGTCACATACAAAAATATGATTACCTTCATCATATTAAAACCATAATGAAAACAACAAGTACTGCAGTACAATCATTATATATATCTCATTATTCTTTTAACCAAAATATAATCCTTGAGTCCAAAAGCACCAATACCTTAATTATTCCACTTCAAATGTAGCAAAAACATAAGATTTCCTTAACACCTTGGCCTTTTCTGAGGTATGTTTTTGTGACGCTTAGGACATTCATTTGCATAATGCCCCATTTCTCTATAATTGTAACATTCAAAATTGATATCCTCTTTATTTCCCTTGCAATCACAAGCCTGGTGACCTTTTTCTCCAAATTTATAACAAACTCACATTCCTTTTAGGCAAGTACTGGGGTGATTCATCCCACAATTATCGCATAATGTAAAATCCTTCTTTTCCTTATTCCATTTATCTGTCTCTTGTTCCACCGTTCTCTTCTTCTCTTGATTTACTTTATTTTCATATGATTTAGAGAATTTATTTTCTTTCTTGATAGCACATGAGACAATATCTTCTCACGAGGAGAAGGATTGTGAGAATAATTCTCGACAGAGAAATGGTTTTAACCCATAAAAGAAACGATCAATCTTAATTATTGGGTTACATATATAATCTACTTCATGCCTTGATAACCTTTTAAAGTTTTCCTCATACTTTACGACATTCTCATCCTCCTTTTGTCTCAGACTCAGAAATTTCCATTCCATATCTGTGCGATGGTCCCAAGGAAATTATTTTTCTAATAAAAGCTCTTTGAACTACCTCCATTACATATTCGATACTTCATCATATTCCTTTGTGTTTTTAATCAGTGAAACCCATTGACCAGCATCTCTAGTGAGGCGGTAAACTTCAATGAAAACCTTTTCCCTTTCACTACTCCCCACGGAATGGAATATTTTCTATAAGGAATTTATCCATAGCTCAGCTACTAAAGGATTTGTAATTCCATTGAATGTTGGTGGTTGTTGCCTCAGGAAGTTGTATAATATTGATCCTCCATTTTGTAGATCAGGGTGATCCATATGAGTAAGGTTATTATTCATAACCAGACTGAGTTGTCCGAGTATGTTGATAAGTTGATCAGTAGTAGTTGTATCTCCAGCTCCACAATAATTATCTTGAGCAGCATGGAAATCCCTACATGGAGTTTGTGCATTGATAAGGTTTACATTCCTCCACCAAGGAACCATTTATAAACAATGGCATAAACTATATTAGATTATGAATCAAAATACGTAATTCTATAATTTTATAAGACATAACATAAATTTGAAAGATTATGGATACAATCCATAATCATAAAAAAAATTCATTGAGCAGTATATACTCATAAACCCTTCATAATGGTTAGTAATGAAAATCGAATTTATCCTAAGTGTATCCCTCGGGAGTGTCGTAACCAAGAGTGCAACAAGGCCCGTTGTCGTGCACCAGTTCCCGTTCGAGTCTAGCTCAAAGCGGTGTTTTCGGGTTTTACCCATAGGTAAATCTGTTCCAGAGCTGCCTCTACCTGCTCGTATCCAGATTGGGATGTATTGCTCAAAAAACTCACAAAATCTCAATAATACCAAAATTTTAGGAATTTCTTCTATACTAATCCTCAAAGTCTATCTTACGACTATGTGCTCTAATCATAGTTTATCTAAATCTAGATTCCAATCTTAGTAATAAACTGCCTCTAATACCAACTGTAACGCCCTGACCCCAGTTACCCAGAGTCGGTGCATTATTGCGTAACCTAGGCATGATCCCAAAAGATCAAGTCTCGAATGACCGATTAGTTTAGTAGCCTTGGAAACACTATATACATTCATAAATGTTACATTACATCATAAAGTGAAAAATCACAATAACATAGTCTACATAGTCCACAATTCTATCCCCTTCAGAGTATCCATGTAGGTCAGTCATAAAATATTTCATCACATCCTAGGACAAATAAAACATCGAAAGGGGTGAGCTCACATGCTCAGTTAGGATAACAATATAGCGGATGATTTCATAAATAAACATAAACATTTAAGGCAATTTATAACTAAAACAAAATCCTTTTTAACTTGAAGTTCAAAATAATATGGAAAAAGTAAAATGAGATGATTCCATTTACTTATTCACATGGATATTCTACTGGTCGAATAATCACATGTAATATCAATAACCACTTTCATAATGATCGTATACATAATGCCAGACTATCATAACCACATAACCAATGCCTCGTGCCAAGACTACAAATACGATTTTGTCAAGGCCTCATGCCAAGACCCTAGTTTGTCTCATGAGACATTCCAATGCATCGAGGAGCTATAGCGGGCTCCACCAGTAACTTATTAAGTCCAATGCAGTCCTCATATGAACAAGTTTAAACATATCATAAACCATAACATAATCGTATCACATAAAACATGCATAAAGGAAACATAACATTTCCACATTTCGATCACAATATATCAATAAAACACATTGATATCATAAAAAAAACACTTTCAAGACCATTTTCAATACCAAAATAAAAGAAAATTAAAACTTTGAATTTATTTTTTTTATAAATGTTATGGCTTGTAGAGGAAGTCGAAACTCAAATAATGGTCACGGTGGTGGAGAAGACGTTGTCTCCGCATACATAAAACAATAAAATCATTCCTTTTTTGTTTAGTAAAACGCTTCATATAAAAATATTTCTTTTGAATAAATGTAAAGGTCGATGGGCTTTATACACTGTATAAATGAAATTTGTGTATAAAACAAAATATGCCTCAATGAATGGAGATTTAGATGAAGTCCCTTACAAAGATCATTTTAAAATAAAATATATCTATTATGTGTATTCACTATAAGTACACATAATGAATGTAAAAATACAAGATAGGACATAATAATATTATGACATAATTTTTAAGTAGGATATTAACCCAAAGAACGAAAATTGGGTTAAGAAGTTCCCTTACTTTGTGTCTGACATGACACGATCATTATTTAATCTCTGGAATAATAAAATAGAGTTAATTTATATTTACTTAAGAACCCTTTTCATGTTCATTATTCCTTTTATATCACTTATTTACATTTTATGAACATTATGTAATTATTTATGTTAATAACGGTCATTTTGTCAATCTTTGGTACTTGAGTCAAAAATAGACTACTTATAATTGCAAGTTGTTCATGTGGTAAAATATCCATTATATACAGAATTATATTCATGATTTAGATATCATATATATCATATATATCAATTAAATAAATGCATTTATAATATTACATAACTTTTAGAGGTGCAAAATGAAATGCACAATTCATGGAGACGGTAAGCCGTACGTACTCTTGAAGGCTACTTTATTTTCTATTTCGTATTTAATGGAATGAAAATATAATTATATAAAGGTATACTAAAATTCCAGTATAATATAATTTATAATACCATTTACTATATCCTTTATACATCCCACATATGACATTAATGATTCAAATCACTTTGAGTTGGCGGTAGTCCGCACTTCCTAAAATGCAATTATCGCATTTACACATAATGGAAATCATTAAGGTCTACCATAAATTAAAAATACAAGAATCATAGGGAAAACAAAAACATAATATATGTCATATATAAAAAAAGTGTCATCATAATGGACACCATGAAGTTGTTAAATGATTATTGAACAATCATTGTTTCGTGAGGCAGTAATTCGCTACCCACAGAAACAGTATGTTCTTTAACCATTAGACGAAGCTTCATGTAATTTTAAATAAATTAAATCTCATACAAACATCCTAGTATATCGAATATACTTTTTTTGTTACAAAATAAAGGAATAAAAAGAGTTTAAGGGGTTGGAGAATCCTAATAAATCAATATAACATAAGAGAAGACTTTACCATAAAATCGGGTAACTCATTTTGATTTGTTCCAAAGGCTTCCTTCGGAAGACTTATGCCCAAAGTGAGGCATCAAGGCGTAAGAGAGGGAAGTTGAGAGAGTATTTGGGCAGATTCCGGCTGAGCAAAATGGCTATTTTGGTGTGAATAATGTGGTAGAGGTGGGGGCCTTTCATAAGAGGAGAGGAGGGGCACTCTTGGAATGTCATGAAATGTTACATAATTATGAAGTGATTTTCGGATTCCAAAGGTCCCACAATGAAATATTTATAGTATAAGGTGATAAGGGTTCTAAATCAACTCATGCAATAGTTTTTTGACAAGTGTAAGTATTAAATATTACATTATCTGTTCATTTTATTTAAATCGTTAATTAATTAGGTAATCACTGCATCTTCATTGTGTCATAAAAAATTTAATTTATTTAATGCCTAAATTTTTTAAAAAAATATAATAATTTATGAAATCTTTTTATCTTTACAATGAATATTTATAGTCAAAATTTTATCTTATATAACCCAATGTAATAATTGTTTTATTAAAATAACACATGTTTGTGACAATTTTATTTTTTACCTTAAATAAAAAGTTATTAATGTCATTTTCTTACCCAAGTGGCTCCATGGGGTCCCCAAGTTGACCATGGATTGTTATGGTCGGCCATGACTCATAAAATAAGGTTAGTACACGTGTGAAGATATTTTCATATATTTTTAATATCTTTTTTACCTTAAATTTCACTAATTACCTTTAATCGCGATTAATAAAACTTAAAAGTTACTATTCCCCAAAAAACTATTTTAATACAATTGAACCAAATTTTACTTCTTAATGACAAACATGTATATCAAATTTTTGAAAATCAAATCACTTAAGTGTTAATGTTTCATTTAAACGAAAAATCAGTTTTTTAACTACCACTTAGTGGTTTCACAATTCATCAAAAATAGAAGTTTTTCAGAACAATGCTAAACTTTCACCCTAATATATAATTGATATTCGGTATTTAAAAATTATGCCTATTTTGAAAAATTCCAAACATATAAGTTGACTTAATTAATTTTATTCATAATTCCCACTATCACAACAAATATCGTGTTTTTAAGAAACAATATATATCAAAATATAGATAATTGTTCTTGTCCAATTTCAATGTGAAATTAATTATATTGAGCACCATTGGCTAAAATGGTAAAAATATATTATAATTATAATTTAATACCACTAAATAGTATAATTTATCACTATAAATTTTTTTGATTAAAAAAGTTGTTTTTAATTATTTTTCACTATTCATAAAAAATTGGAAATTCTCAGAAAAATACCAAATATTCTAAATAGGCTAATATCAATATTCGGAATCCAAAAATGAAGTCTATTTTGAAATATAAAATTAATATAATTTCAAAAAGAGGGTATTACAATTCCTAACAGCTACTTTGATTGGTCACGGTGTGTTAGAACTCAAGGTTGCGTACAACACACACTGCTCTATTATTCAAAGAGATGTGTACCATGGATGCTTGGGGTGTTATATTCTACCCTCCTTCAATAAATTGCGTCCTCACGATTTGAAATTTTTCTTTTAATATAAAAGGTTGAAAATAGAAAATACCTTTGTGGAAAACCCACATTGGAAATAAGGTTAATAAAAATATAACTTTAAAAGGAAGAAAGTGAAGTACCACGGTCACCCGAGATAGACCATACTAGGATTATATGAAAATATGGATATGGAGGAAAAACACCATCATGGTCTGATGGAGAGTTATAGAAAATAGGATTAGTAGAAAGTTAACCACAATAAAATCACAAACTTATGATTGGTTAAACGGTCATTGAATCCACAGTAGGAAAAGTTAACCGACAATTGTTTTATTTAAAGTTACCTCTCATAATGATGAAGAATTTATTTAAGAGATTTACTAAGAAGGTAAGGAAATATACTTACGTTTCATGTAGACTTTCATTCTTTAATAAATTTTTACCACAAACCCATCTTTCACTCCAAATGGTAACAGAACTCAAAAATATTCTATTTATCCTAATTGTATAAGGTTTCAAATATTACCACATACCATTTAGATTAGGAAAACTATTTTGTAATAACCAGGTAATTCATGTAGGCTAGTGGTAGGTAATAAAGGCATGTTGCACTATGGTTGTTGGTTTGATTCTTGCAGCATTGTCCGATGCAACAGTTTACCCCCCGACCTGTAGGTTGTCCTTTTCTTAAAACTAAAGTATTATAATCTTCCAAAAATAATATTAAGAAGTATTTTAAACTTTTTACAATACTATCCAAAGATCAACTTAATCCATTCCAACCGTTATAGTTATCCAAAATACCTCTATCTAGAAAAAGGTCTCTAAATTACAAAATCAATAGTATGATTAGATTCCTCAAACAAAGTAAAGTTTCTCTTATTGTCATATACAAAAATATGATTTCCTTCATCATATTAAAACCTTAATGAAAACAACAAGTACTGGAGTACAATCCTTATATATATCTCATTATTATTTTAACCAGAATATAATCCTTGAGTCCAAAAGCACCAATACATTAATTATTCCACTTCAACTGTAGTAACAGCATAAGATTGTCCTTGACACGATGGCCTTTTCTGAGGTATGTTTCTCTGACACTTAGGACATTCATTTTCATAATTCCCCATTTCCCTACAATTTTCGCATTCAACATTGATAGCCTCTTTATTTCCCTTGTAATCACGAGCCCGGTGACCTTTTCCTCCACATTTATAAGAAACTCACATTCCTTTTAGGCATGTACCAGGGTGATTCTTCCCAAAATTATCCCATAATGTAAAATCCTTCTTTTCATTTTTCCATTTATCTATCTCTTGATCCACAGTTCTCTTCTACTCTTGATTTACTTTATTTTCAAAAGATTTACAGAATTTCTTTTCTGTCTTGATAGAACATGAGACAATATCTTCGTACGATGAGAAGGTTTGTGAAAATAATGCTCGATAAAGAAATGGTTTTAACCCATCAATGAAACGATCAATCTTACTTCTTGTGTTCCGTATATAATCTGTTGCATGCCTTGCAAACCCTATAAAGTTAGACTCATTCTTTGCGACATTCTCATCCTACTTTGGTCTCAGACTCAGAAATTGCCTTTCCATATCTGCTCGATGGTCACGAGGAAAGTATTTTTCTAATAAAATTTCTTTTAATTACCTCCATTCCATATTCGATACTTCATCATATTCCATTGTGTTTTGAATCAATGACCACCATTTATCAGCATCTCTAGTGAGGCGGTAAACTTTCATGAAAACCTTTTCCCTTTCACTACTTCCCAAGGCATGGAATATTTTCTCTATGGAATTTATCCATTGCTCAGCAACTAAGGGATTTGTAATTCCATTGAATGTTGGTGGTTGTTTCCTCGTGAAGCGGTCTAATATTGATCCTCCACGTTGCAGATCAGGGTGCTCCATACGAGTAAGGTTATTATTCATAACCTGAGTGAGTTGTCCCAGTATGGTGATAAGTTGATCAGCACCAATTGTATCTCCAGCTCCACAATAATTATCTTGAGGAAGAGGGTAATCCCTACATGGAGTGCGCACATTGATACGGTTTCCATTCCTCCCACTAGGCTCCATTTCTAAACAATGGCATTAACTATATTAGTTTGTGAATCAAAATACATAATTCTATACTTGTAAAACACATAACATAAATTTGACAGTTTATGGATACAATCCATAATCAAAAAAAAGTTTTCATTGAGAAGTATATACTCATAAACCCTTCATAATGGTTTGTAACTAAAATGAGAATTATCCTAAGTGTATCCCCTGGGAGTGTCGTAACCAGGAGTGCAGCAAGCCCCGTTGTTGTGCACCAATTCCCGTTTGAGTCTAGCTCAAAGTAGTGTTTTCATGTTTTACCCCTAGGTACATCTATTCCAGAGCCGCCTCTACTAGATCATATGCAGATAGGGATGTATTACTCAAAAACTCACAAAATCTCTATAATTCCAAAATTATAGAAAGTTCTTCTATACTAATCCTCAAAGTATTTCTTAGGACTATGTGCTCTAATAAGAGATTATCTAAATCTAGATTTCAATGTTAGTACTAATCTACCTCTGATACAAACTGTAACGCCCGACCCCACTTACCCAGAGTCAGTGCATTATTGTGTAACATTGGCATGATCACAAAAGATCACATCTCGAAAGACCAATTAGATTAATAGCCTTGGAAACACTAGCTACATTCATAAATGTTACATTACATCATAAAGTGAAAAATCACAATAACATAGTCTACATAGTCCACACTTCTATCCCCATCAGACTATCCATGTAGGTCAGTCATAAAATATTTCTTCACATCCTAGGAAAAATAAAACATTGAAAGGGGTGAGCTCAGATGCTCAGCAAGGATAAAAATATAGCGGAAGATTTCATAAATAAACATAAACATTTAAGTCAATGGATAACTAAAATAAAATACATTTAAAATTGAACTTCAACATAATATGGAAAAAGTAAAATGACATAATTCCATTTACATATTAACATGGATATTCTACTAGTCGAATAATCACATGTAATATCAATAACCGCTTTCATAATTATGAAATTTATAATGCCAGACTATCATAACCACATAGCCTAGGCCTCGTTCCAATACTACAAATACGATTTTGTCAAGGCCTCGTGCCAAGACACTAGTTTGTCTCATGAGACCTGCCGATGTAACGAGGATCTATAGCAGGCTCCATCCGTCACTTATTAAGTCCAATGCATTCTTCATATGAATAGGTTTAAACATATCATAAACCATAACATAATCGTATCACATAAAACAGGCATAAAGGAAACATAACATCTCCACATTTCAATCACATGATATCAATAAAACATATTGATATAATAAAAAAACTTTCAAAACCATATTCAATACCAAAATAAAATAAAATTAAAACATTGAATTTATTTTTTTATTTAAAAAAAGTAATTGCTTATAGAGTAAGCCGAAACTCAAATAATGGTCATGGCGGAAGAGAAGTCATTGTCGCCGCATACATACAACAAGAAAAACATTCCTTTTTTTTGTTTAGTAATATGCTTCATATAAAAAGATTAATTTTGAATAAATGTAAATGTCAAAGGCGTTTATACACCGTATAAAAGAAATTTGTGTATAAAACAAAATATACCTCAATGAATGGAGATTGAGATGAAGTCCCTTAAAAAGATAATTTTTAATAAAATAGATCTATTATGTGTATTCACTATAAGTACACATAATGAAAGTAGAAATACAAGATATTATATAATAATATCATGACATAATTTGAATGTACGAGATTAACACAAAGAACAAAAATTGTGTTAAGATGTTTGCTTACCTCATGTCAGACTTGACTCGATCGTTCCTAATCTCTTGAATAATAAACTAGAGTTAATTTCTATTTTCTTAATAACCTTTTACATTTTCAGTATTTCTTTTATTTCATTTATTACCATGTTATGAACATTATGTAATTATTTAAGTTAATAACGGTCATTTTGTCGATCTTTGGTACTAGAGTCAAAAAATGACTTCTTATAATTACAACTTGTTCATGTGGTGAAATATACATTATATCAAGAATTATATTCATTATGTAGATATCATATATATCATATATTTCATTTATATACAAGAATTTATAATATTACATAACATTTAGAGGTATGAAATGAAATGCACCCTTCATGGAGACGGTAAGCCGTACGTACGCATGAACGCTAATTTCATTTCTATTTAGTATTTAAAGGAATGAAATTATAATTATATAAATGTATAATATAATTCCACAATAATATAATGTATAATACCATTTTCTCTATCCTTTATACATCCCACATATGGCATTAACGATTCAAATCACTTTGAGGGTGCGGTAGTCCGCACTTCCTAAAATGAAATTATCACATCTACCCATAATGGAAATAATAAAGGTATGCCATAATTGAAAAATTCAGAATCATTGAAAAAAAACATAATATATATCATATATAAAAATCGTTTCATCATAATGTCCACCATGAGAGTTGTTAAATGAATATTGAACAATCATCGTTTCGTAAGGCAGTAATTCGCCACCCACAGAAACAATATGTTCTTTAACCATTAGACGAAGGTGTGTGTAAGTGTAAATAAAATATTTCTCATACCAACATACTAGAATATTGAATATACTATTTTTTTACAAAGGAATGGAATAAAAACAGTTTAAGGGTTTGGAGAAGCCAAATAAAACAAAATAACATAAGAGAAGACATTACCTTAAAATCGGGTAACTCTTTTTGATTTGAGCCAAAGTCTTACTTGGGAAGACTTATGACCAAGGTGAGGAATCTAGGAGTAATAGAGGAAATTTTAGCGAGTATTTGGGCAGAGTATCGATGAGACAAACGGCTTTGATGGTGTGAATAATGTGGTAGTGTTGGGGACCTTTTATAAGAGGAGAGGAGGGGCACTCATGGAATGTCAGGAAATGTTACATTATTATGAAATGATTTTCAGATTTCAAAGGTCCCACAATTATATATCTCGATTATAAGGTGATAAGGGTTCTAAATCAACTCATAAAATAGGTTTTATACAAGTGTTAGTCTTAGATATTACATTAACTATTCATTTTATTTAAATCGTTAATTAATGAGATAATCGCTGCATCTTCATTGTGTCATAAAAAATTTAATTTATTTAATGCCTAAAAATATTAAGAAAATAACATGATGTAGGAATGTTTTTATCATTCCCATGAATATTTATAGTCAATAATTTAACTTATATAACCCCATGTAATATTTTTTGTAGTAAAATAACACATGTTTGTGACAATGTTATTTTTACATTAAATAAAAAGTTATTAATGTAATTTTCTAAACCAAGTGTCACCATGGGGTCCCCATGTTTACCCATGGATTGTTTTGGTCGGAAATGACTCATCCAATATGGGTAGGACAAGTGTTAAGATATTTTCATATTTTTATGATATCCTTTTCACCTTAAATTTCACTAATTACCTTTAATCGCGATTAATAAAACTTAAAAGTTACTATTCCCAAAAAAATTATTTTTATCCCATTGAACAAAATTTTTCATCCTAATGACAACCATGTTTGTCGGATTTTTGAAAATCAAATCACAGAAGTGGTAATGTTTCATTTAAATGAAAAATCAGTTTTTTAACTACCACTTAGTGGTTTCACTATTCATCAAAAATTGATGTTTTTCTGAACAATGAAAAATTTTTACACAAAGCTATAATTGATATTCGTAATTCCAAAATTATGTCTATTTTACAATATTAAAAAAATATATGTTTCATTAATTAATTTTATAATTATTTCCAGTTTTCACAACAAATAGCGTGTTTTTAAGAAACAATATATATGAAAATATTGATAATTGTTTATGTCTAATTTCAAAGTGAAATTATTTATATTTACCACCATTAGATAAAATGGTAAAAATAAATTCTAATTATAATTTAAAACCAGTAAATATTATATTTTATCACTATATATTATTTTGATTAAAATGGTTGTTTTTAAGTATTTTTCACTATTCATAAAAAATTTGGATGTTCTCAGAAAATACCAAAAATTCAACATAGGCCAATTTCGATATTCTGAATCCAAAAATGCAGTCCATTTTGAAATATAAATTTTATATTATTTCAAAAAGTGGATATTACTATTCATAACTACTACTTGGATTGGTCGCGGTGTGTTTGAACTCGAGGTTGCGTACAACACACATGGCTCTATTATTCAAACAGAAGTGTACCATGGAAGCTTGGGGTGTAACACATATCAAGTATAGTAGACTTCCTATCATACCTATAGATGTTATTTTATCTACTATTGTCTTGGTTTCATCTAAATCAAGTGAATTTGAGGTACCAATAGGGTACTTATAATCTTAGTGTTGTCATATCCATACATTTGAGGATGATATTCAATATATGTATGTTGATATATATATGTTCTTTTTGTTTTTGTGAAATTTGAAAACATTGGAAAAATGTTAACTCTCCCATCATACTCATTTCAAACTAAGAATTCATTAGAATCGTGAATGAATTAGTTAAGTATTATTGAGTTGAAACCAAATATAATCTCATCAACCTAAATTTGAACAATCAAAACATTTTTCTTATATTTCTTTATAAAAAGGGTTGGATCAAAAATTCCTTTAACATTATTGTTTTGAAACAAAAATCATGTGATTCTATCATTACTGTCATTAGGGGCTTGTTTAAGTCATTTATATGCTTTAGTAATCCTGAAAACATCTTTAGGATGTTTGGTGTATTCAATAATAGGAGGATTTTCAACAAAAAATAATCTTGAACTTATCCATTAAGGAAATCACATTTTACATCCACTTGAAAAATTTTAAAATTGAAAAATGATACAAAGGAAACTAAAATATGAATACATTCATGTCTAGCCACTAGAGCATTATTTTCATCACAATCCATTCATTCCTATTGATTATATCCTTTAGAAACTAGTCTATACATACATCTCCAAATGATTCCATTTTCATCATAGTTATCTCTGAAGTCCCATTTTACTCTAATTATAGATGTTTCCTTAGGTCATTCAACCATGGTCCAGAAACTATTCCTTTCGAATTAATTTAGTTCATCTTTCATGTCTTTTATCCAATAATCATCATCTAATGCTTCATCAGTGACTTTTGGTTTTAATTGGGAACAAAATTCTAGATGTTCTACATAATTTCTTAAGGAACATATACTCTTTACATGGTTATTTACATCACTAATGATACTGTCACTAGGATGATTCTTTTGAAAAAACTGATTCAGGTTTTGTAATATTTGTTTATCAACATATGGTAGAAAATATAATGGGGTAAATAATTCAGAAATGTTTTCTTGAACATATTCCATATCAAAAGGATCTTCTATTAAGGGTTGATAATCATTTTTTTAAAACACCTCTGAAGATTTAGGTTGGGGTTATTTAAAAACAAAAGGAGTTTTTTCATCAAATATGACTTGCATTATTCCATCAACAGTACATGTATTTTTATTAAAAACACTATTAGATATAGATTTTGTGGAATTTCGTAGAAAAATTTCTTGATCATATTTGGGTGAAAATTTATGTATATTATCTTTAGTATTCAGAATGAATACATTGCAACCAAATAATTTGAACTAGGAATGTCTAGTTTTTCTACAATTACAAAATTTGTATGGGGTTTTATTAATATAAGATCTAACCCGAACTCAATTTATAGTATAATCAGAAGTTCATGTAGCTTTATCCCAAAAGTTTTTTTCTATCAAACAATCACTCAACATTTTTGTAGTTATATTTTGAAAAATTCGATTTCTTATTTCAACAACACCATTATTTTGAGATGATCATAGTGATGAGAAGTTATGAGTAATTCATTTTTTACTACAAGAAGTTTAAAAATAAGAATTTTGAAATTATCCACCATGATAAAAATGAAATTTTATCAATGGAAGTTTTTTCTCACATTTAACATGGCCTCTGAAAATTTTGACCTAAAAAATCATCACATTTTTTTGATAAAAAATAGACCCACATAAATATATTGTAATCATCACCTAATACATATACATAACATTTTCCTATAATGATTCCAGATTGTGTTGTTTCAAAAAGATCCATATGAACTAACTATAATTATTTAGAAGTTGATACTTCATTGATTGATTTAAAACATGATTTATGTTGCATGAAAAATTAAAAAGCATCATAAACTTTTTATTAAACCAATATAATCTATAGTAGATTGTTAAAAATTCATTTCATAGATATTTTACATAGTTTCCATAGTTGGGAGTGTCCTGACCATCTATTTTGTAACCAATATTGATCTTCCATTTCACTAATGCAAGGTATATTGTCACTCCTAAGGTCATATAATTTTAGTGTGTATACATTCTCTTGCCTATTGGTATAATGAATAAAATCATTCCTGGAATTGCGTACTAAAAATTTTTCATTCCTAAAATTCACAAGGTGTCCTTCATGACATAATTTGATTAGGATAATGAGGTTGTTTTTATTGAATTAAATAAGTAAAATTTTTGAAATGAATGTTTTTCGAAGAAGAATAGGGTTACCTAGACCAACAATTTTTACCGAAGCATTATATCCAAAAGTTACATTTCCACCTTTCATCGTGATAATATTTTCAAAGATTCTATTGTTACCAGTCATATGTGGTGAAAATCCACTATCCATATACAATGTGTTGATTTTGGTACGTTTATTATTTTCTACAATATAAGAGAGAGATACTTTAAAAATCCAAATTTTCTTGGATATGGAAACATTTAAAAGAAAATTTTTAGGTATCCAGATTTTCATAGAAAGATAATCATTTTGAAAACATAAATACTGGGTTTTATTTAAAGAACAATATTTATCCTAATATCCAACAGAGTGACATTTATTGTAGAATGGATCAATTTGAGGAACAAAATAGTTATTACTAAAAATTTGTTTAGAATGGGCATAACCAAATCCATAACAATTCCTTACACGTCAAATTTTTTAATACATCTTATCCAAATATTCCATACCAGAGGTAATGTTTGAAAAACACTTCCTCACAAGAAATAATATGACTTCAGTTTAATGACCAAGATGTTTTCTTCAAGAATAGTAGTTTTAGATCAATAGTTAGAATATATAATATTTTTCATATAAATTACATTTTCATGATTCATAAAAAGTTTATCCATTTTAGAATTAAAATCATCAATATTTTTGGAAATACATTCAAAATTAAATGTTTTCTTATCAAGATACATGGAAAGATATGATACTACATTAGTTAGAATATAAATTCTAGAATTTTCCTAATCACAATTTTTCCTTTGTTAATAATTTTTATTCTCAAGGAGTTTAGAAAACCTAGACAATTTTCATAATAATGTAATGTTTTATATTCATCAGAAGATGATTAATTATCAGAAGACTAATAATATTTATCATCTATAAAATTTTCATTCAATGATACATTAGTAATTGATCATTCATTTTTTACCTCGACCATTAGAAAATGATTTTTAATGGGTAGCTTGGCTAGTATACTTGGATTTTATAGACTAGAAGATTCATAGTCTGAGGATTCATCTGAAGAGTCACCACCACTATCATTCGAGGTGTCATTAGCGTTCAAAACATTATTAGTATTGGCCTTGTAATTATTCTTTCTATTACTCTTATAATTTCTTTCCTTCCTATCCTTTTTCTTAAGAATAGGGAAGTCTGGCCATATATTCCCTTATCTTTTTCATTCGTAACAAGTAACTTTTGATTATTTCATGAATTTTCATTCATTTATCATATATCTATACTGAATTTATTTCTTTCAATCTGTCTTCTTCATCTTTATAAAAATATTAACTTCCTCATTCATAGAATGTTCACATTCACTAGATTCGTATTAAACAGTGAATATCTTAGACTTAATTCATGTAACTCTTTCAGGAGTCTTGGACTTATTAGTACAAAATAATAATGTTCCATTTCCATTTTTCTTCTTATTCATATCAACATCTCTTTCATTATTGTCTCATGTTGAATATGATTTACAAAAATATCATCAAGAGTAATTTGAGATACTTTCCTATTCTCATCTACAACAATTCTCATAGATTCCCAATTATTAGGCATAATATCTATAATCTTATGCAAAAGATCTTCATCATGAAGATTGTTTTCACCCACAGATTGTAATCTTCTAACAATAGTAAAAAACCATTGTTGCACCTTGTAGACTGGTTCTCTGTAATGAAAATAGAAATCCATGATATTATTCCCTAGGTATAGCTCTTCTAATTTTGATGACTTTGGATGTCTCAAAATGTGTATCTTCCAATATCATCCAGATGTAATTTGATGCATTACAAGAAGAAATATGAAAATATATTTTCCTAGTAATAGAACACAACAAATTATTACATACCTTGTAGTTTAGTTGATATTATGACTTCCCATGATTGGTAATGTTTTTTACATACTAGTCAGGAATATTGTAATCTCTAGTGAGCATGAAAAAGATGTCCACTCACATATTAATAAAAAAAGTCTTCAAATGATCTCTTTAATACTTATAATCATTCAAATCAAATACAGGAGGTCTTGTAGGGTTTAGATTATCAATCGAACCAACCTTATTTCCTAAAATCTAAAAGAAAATATATTTCCAAAAAAAGAAGTTAATAGTAATACATTGTAAACAAGGATAAAAATTTCTAGGAAAAGAAAATATTCATAACAATTAAAACATGAGAAAGAAAACTTCTATGTGAATATAAATATTTAAGAGTTCTCCCTTGATACCTATTGTTGGATCGAAATATCACTATAGAATCTCAATTACAATAGGGGTGAATTATATGTTTGTAAAAAAAATTAACATAAAGGAAAACTATATTTAACAAAGTTAAACTATGTAAATTCACAAGACCTCTTTTAGTTCATCGAACATGATAGGTTCCAGAAATATTGTTTTGGAAATAAAACATACAAAAAACATACAAGGAAAAGATTATACCTTAAAGCATATAAAATCGTACTTATAAGAGTATACAAGAGAAAAATAAATTATAATATTGTTATAATTTATTCCATTATCAATATACAATGTAAATAAACTTGAATAAAAACAAGTAACAAGCATGAAATCATTTAACCCAATGATAATGGTATCCAAAACCATGGATAAAAGTCCCTTGATTTATAATTTCAACAAATTCTTTCTTACCTAGACCAGGGAAATCCCTCGATAGGAATATCGGAATCTATCATACTATCCCCACAAGCCCTCGATATTTATGGTATTTGACACCTCTGTCTTCCTATCCCCTGAAGTCCTCAAACCTTAAGGTAGTCGACACATATGTCTTCGTATCCCAGGAATCCCTTGATTATACTGATAAATAATATGAGTTTCATGAATAATTCATGAAAATATGTTCAGTACACACAATGAATGAGATTCTCTCTCTCTCTATAAATCACTTCAACTACACGTAATCTCTAGAATGAACAACGTAATGTTTTTTTTCAAATTTCAAACTTTGAGCTCGTTCAAATGAGATCTTATTTATGTGAAATTACCTAATGGTAGTCTCCCTCGTCCAATGGTCATATTTTTCCTTAAATCATGGAGGGAGTTATAAACATGTCACTTAAACAAAGTTTAGTTAGAAACAGATTGTATGACATCATTCCATAAAAATAAAATGTGTAATAAAAAAAACAAGCGTAACATAATAACTTTTTCAGAGTCTATCGAAATATAATTTCCAGAGTTTGGAAAAATAATCATTTGAAATCTATAAATTAGGGATATTTGGATTCTGTTTTCCATATAATTCGGAACTTGAATTCCAATGAGTTCGGAGTCTGAAATATGAGGAATTATATATTGGAATTTTGAGGAATTCAGAGAATGAATTATGAGGAATACGGGGTCGGAATATTGAGGAATTTATATAATGAATTATGAGGAATTATATATTTTAATTTTGAGGAATTCAGATATATAATTCTAAGGAATTCATATTCTTAATTTTAGAGATTTTAGAACTGGAATATCAGAGAATTCAGATACTGAATTTCAAAGAATTCTGAACATGAATTTTAGAGAATTTAGAACCTGAATTTCAGAGAATTCGAAACCTAAAATCAAAATCTTCTATATCAAAGGTGTTATAATATTCCTAGTTTTTATATGTGAAATCGAATTTTAGACATAGGAATAAAAATGAGGTATATTTAGATAGACTATAATATGAACAATGAAAACATAGGTATGGATAAAATTCCCTAAGATTAGGAAAATGTCTTTATAAATATAACACTTATGAAAAAATATAATTTTACTTTAAGATATAGTTTTTTTGATTTTCAAAACAAAAAGTAATGAAAAAGACATATGGAAACCTTATTGACTCAACGTATTATCCCTTTTCATTTCCCATTGTATTTATTTTTTTGTTTCTTATGATTTTTCATTTATTTTATTTAGGTTAAATATTGAAGACGTTCGGAGCATAACACAATGCATCCACTTCTGAAATAAGGTCAAGTTTTATCATTCATTCTCTTTAGTTTTATTACCACATATATATTTTTTGATTAGAAGAAATGATGGGTAGAGAAATTTATGTGGTGGGGGGATTTTCATGTTATGTACTTGGGATTCACAACTTGTACATGGAGTTCACAATGTATTCTGTCATCCCGAAATGTCCAGCACTAGTCTGCCTCATCCAATGATGTCATGACATGTACTCTTGGTACATGAAGTGTAACCATTTTTCTTCATTTTTCATCTCTCCTTCACATTTAAAAATTTGTTTTCATTTTACACGGCATCACTCATGGCTCGAAGGATGTTTTAGCTCAGATTTACATATCTTTTTTCCTTATTCAAATATTCATCATTTATTTCAAAAAAACATTCAACAAATAAAATTATTCCATAAAATTGAAATATTCATTATTTAATTAGACAAATTAATGAATAAAATGAATACATTAAATACATTATCAAATACCCCCCACATAATCCATTCTTTAACTCATGCATAAAATCTCAACATAAAATTTAGAGGACACCAGTGTTACCAATATTCATAATCCAAAGCAATAAAATAATAAAATTTTCTATGTTAAATTAAATCTTCACAAATACAAATAAATTTTAAATTTAATATCCCATTTTTCAAGGAAACAATAAATTCATGTATTTTACTTTTCCCATTTGAAAAATGATGGAACATATCCTTTCATTCATTTAGGCTCCACAATTCATTATTACTAAACATTCCATGTATGATATACCTCACTTGAATCTTTTCTCACATGTCCCATGATAAAATTATAGTGGATTTATGATCATATCATGATAACATGTTCCTTGTCCATATAATTTTAAATTAACTACATTTGCCACATTTTTATGACAAAATCACAGAAATCATGGGGACATTCAATAAAGGTTAAATTGACTTGGATGTTGAAGATTGGTAAGATTTGATGTTTTAAAAATTAAGGCTCAAGGAGGTTCGTTATCTCTTAATTACCATCCATTATATATAAAATAAATTTGAAAATAAATTTGAAGCATCAATGTATCAACTCCCACTCCCACCCCCCAAACTCAATGTGAGGTCATGATCAGTTTAATCATAATGAATGTACCCTCCTAAATATATTTTCTATTACTTTTTTACATTTTGGATAGTTGTGATTAAATAAATCCTCACATAAATCACCCAACTATATATAATCATAAGATCATCAATCTGGAAACATTTTGATCTATAGTTTACCAAAATCATATCCCATTTTCACTTTTTATTTCTTTTTGTCATTTTATTCATTTTTTATTTTTAATTTTTTTCAAGGGGGAAAACAATATAGAGTAAAATGAATGAATCAAATGACCTTTATCATTACCCAATGTAACACCCAAACACTATTCCCTTACAATGTATATCATCCCTTCAACCATGATTTTCTTCACCCCCCACACATCTACTTTATAATATCATGCAGATACCAAGAGTTGGGTATGAATGGAAAAATATGGATTGAAATAATTATAATTCATATAAAGGATGATCATGGATAATATGGGATAACAAATGATTTATATAAAGGTGTTATTTAAGGATAAGTGATTTTAAAAATATTCCTTAATAATTTTGAATATGTTTTTTGTATAGTCATATCATTGACATGTTCACAAACATGTTCTGGTCATTACCATGTCCTAAGATCACTCTAGAAATATTATCAAGAATAAATGGGAAGTACATGGTCAATAACTCTTCTTGGAAATGAGACATATGATATTGGACAACTACTATAGGAATGACTAAAAATAACAAGTAAATTCACATGAATATCATAAATTCAAATAATGAAAATTGGTAAGGAAATTTCATTAATGTGAATCAATCAATTACCTCAAAACATGAGTCCCTATTTCAATATTCATTCTTCACTTTTAAAAATTCAATTCTCTAATTAAATTATTTAATATCATTAAAATTGAAATATAAAACATGGCATCATAGGATTACTATGAAACCCATGTCACCTAGATAAGTCTAGTAATGCATGAATTCAAGTATGGGAATGCAATTTCTAATTAAAGATCAAAACATATTTTTGGCCAACGATCTAAGGAGATTAAAAGTTTTTACTATAAATGAACTACTTTTCACATGATTCTTAGTTTTTCTCTTCCATTTTCCCAAGAATCCCTTTGCAATCATTATCCTATAAAAGAAAACAACTCAATTAAGCAAAAAGATCATGTCATTAAATCTAAAACAAATATGAGGGTGTGGGCTGCATTATTGATTGCCTCCTAAAACTGAATTTGAAATCTATAATCCTAAGATTAGATATAAAAGTATTAAAATGAATGTTAATGATAAATAAATGTTTGATCCCCCAAGTGGGCCATGAATTATTATTTCATCTAGTGGCCAATACCAGATGTTATCTGAACTCTAATGGTTATTAAGGATTCATTTACATGAACTAACACATGTTTATTTTCTCATAATACAATTATTTGATCATGTTGTGGAAGAATTCATGGATAGAGTAGAGTAGATCCATCACCTTTGAAATGTGGTACAACTTTCATGTCAGGGGTATGATTAATAATGGAACCTCTTTTATTGCTATGGGTGAAACAAAATCTTTTTTCTTCTTGTACTATATCTTGTAAATATTAAATATCTTCTGGGAGCTCTATGAGTTCCTCAATTGGTGAATGTTATTTTTATTAATACTCAAATTAGTTTCTATAAAATAAATTGTGTTTGATATCTAGAATGTGTCATATCCCTATGTGGTTATGACTTGAATATATTCTTCAATTGAATACGTCTCTTGGAGTTGATAATCACTAGATTGAGGCAGGTAATCCGGATTCTCCATCGCATGTTTGGATTCATCATCGTGGATGTCATAAGGTAAATCTATGTAGAAAAGTGGAATTTACTTTTCCTCTTTGAATATTTAAATTTCAGTTTGGATTCCATCAACCAGGGCCATAAAATATTCAAGTTAGTATCATACTTCTAATCCCATTCCTTATATTTTAACATTATAATTAAATAATAATCCATTCATTGGTGGGTCTCCTTTTTGTAGTCTATTTCTACATCATGCACCATCGAGAGATTTTTCCATGAAAAATATTTTGAATTTTAATACATCATAAGAAAACAGTTTTTCTTATTTTTTATGGATGAAAATGAAAAATATTTGAAAAAAAGTGAATTTTGTAAAAGTGTTCGATATAACTTTTGGCTCCCCATCAACGGTGCCAGTTTTGACGCATGCTTATCGTGGGGTGTGAAAAAAGAAAATTTTTATTTCAATTACAACAATGATAATAAAATTTAAATAGCATGGATCTCAATCATGTCACCATTACCTCTATTGAACATGTTTCAGGGTTTGTTCTTTATTTTTGTTGGATTTGAGAAGGGAACAACCGTGGGAGAACACATAAAGATAAAAATGAAAGGAGATGAATGAGGAAAATTTATAATATATGAAAAGTAAAATTCTATTAAAAAAATAAAAAGAAAATGCTAAAAATAGATTAAAGATTCCATCAAAGGTTTATCCCTGAGATTCTCCACACTAGAATGATTTGAAATGGATGCTAAAAGATCAATTTATAGGGAAAACCAAATGGGGGAACATTCACCATAAAATTTAATTTGCATAGTGTTATCTTTGTTATAAAATATACCAGGGTTACATGTCGTGTAATTAATATCTGGGTTTTTCTCCATGGAATTGAATCAACAGACACTGCATTGTCTGTTTGACTGGCTACACAACATGCACTGGGAGTTCATGTCATTTTCCCCCTTCATGTCTTGTGAATTCTACATAAATATATCTTTCGAATCTCAGTTTAAAACATTGACTCACTACATTTAATATACCTGAGATTCACATCATGTAGTTATATTTGACAACATTTTTTCTCTTCAATAAATGTTATGCCTAACAAATTCCACTTAAAGTAGTCATGACATGTACTTTTGTTACATGGTCTGTTGTTGTTCTGCTCCATTTTATAGTTCTACATTGCCATTCTGAATCTTTTTTCATGAAACTTTTCTTCACTCACATCCCAGATATTCGTGTGGCTTCATCCTGAAGTACAGAAATAATTATAGGTAGTTAAAATTCGATAATTAAACCATTTTTTCATGTCAGCTAAATTTAGAAAAAAAATCTAAAAATATTACAATTGGTCATTAAATAACTATAAAGTGGGTTTATAAAAATTTATTTAAAGAATAAAATATGTGAAAATATGATCTTATTTAATTTTTGATAGACCCACTTGGCATCGTTAATTCCCTACGTGTCTATGAAAAATAAAATTTATGATGCCCAGACTATGCTACAGGATTAATTAAAACGTAGTATTATGAATGTTTGAGGTCAATCGCATATAGATGGTTATTTTAACATGAATATAATTTCAAAATATTTATTTTATTAAATTTGAGAAGGTGGTGAGAAGACTATTAATTTGATTTATTATAGGGAAAAAACAACAAATGTAATGCATATTGATTTTTTGGATTCCAAATAAATTTTGAAGAGAATGTTGGAGAAATTTAATTTATAGGTTCAGGTAAAAATGGATTTAATAGGTTGATTAATTCATAGTTATTGTCAGAGTTTAGATGATGTAGATCTATTGGTCATGGTATCTCAACCTCAACACGAAAATCCATTATTTCCATTGGTCTTGTAAAATATGGTTTCACCGAATCGAGTCAGTCTCAATACCATATTTAGACCAGATCACCCCTAATATTGAAAATGGTCATTCCTTATTTGGGGTTATTAGGTGGGAAATTATAATGTTTTTTGATTATATTACACTTTACAATGATAAAATTAATGTAATGGGACTTGGAATATGATGAATAAAAATTTCACACGCCAAATACATAAATAATTATAATAAATAAATCTGTCATACCTTCCACCTTTGGTTACATAACCCGAGAATAAGATGATCTTAGCACCTCATCCTAGCGATGCATGAATAATCAGGAGGGAGAAAGTAAAATATATATGGAAGAATGATCTTATATAGAGAGAAACAACTTCTCTCAGAGCGTCTGTTTCCAAAAAAAATAGAATACTTTAAATGTGTAGCCATTGGCACTATTTATATGTGCTGGAAAGGTCATTATGGACTTAGGTAGCGACGGGTACTTTGTGGTCACGTTGTGTACTGGAGATTTGCCATTTGTTAATATGCCTAACATGTGGGAATATCTTAGCTATGATTTTTCAAAATTGACCCCCTACACATTGTTTACATGGCATACACATCATGTACTTCTAATCTGTGTTCTCCTCTGCCTGCACAATTCTCCTAGGAATCTCATTCGTGAATTTTGACCAATGACTGATGTCACGAAGTGTACTAGAATAACACGTGTGTAACCATTAATTCATAAAATCTCAAGAATCATGGATTAATATCCTCCAAAATTACACCTCAAAAAATGCAACGTTGTGTAATAAACGTACCTGACATGTACTGGTCTTTCATAGCAAGAGACGACTTCATAACATAACCTAGTGGTGTCTTTCCTCTCTGAAGAAAACACAACATGTACTTGTGGTACATGACATATTACAATGTTTTTATATAATTTCTAACTTTAGCCTTCTTAAATAATCTTGTGTCATGCTCGTTCTCTATTCTCACCGTGTAAACTGCCATTTTTCTTCATTATTCACCCGTTTTCATTCATTTTCAATATTTTGTTTTCTCCTTCCAAAAAACATAAAAAATGTTAATTTTATAAAAATATTCCATGAATATTCATTTATGTACCAAAATCAACCCATTATCTCACTCAAAAATAAATGCATGATATTTATTTTTCAAATCCACCACACGTGAATTCATCCTTTCCTCATGGGAGAAATATCACATTACTGAAAAGGACAGTAACCTTATCATCATTTAAATTCAATTTCAATAAAAACAATTGATCAAATGGAATGTAATATTTTCAATGACAACATGTTGAAAGATTTATTAATGCCTCATTTTTTAAATAATGAAACCAACAATGTATTTTACTTTTTTCTCTTTTGAAATAGAGAAGCCCCTTCCATCATCTATTTCCATTTTTCAATTTTTATCAGTATGCATACCATTATTAAGCAACATCACATGAATCTTTCTGCTCAATATCAGGGTAAAAATGTAAATATAATGATGTAGTTAATTCGAAAAACATGTATCTTACTATATGATTGCAAGGAAACTAACATATTCACCATGTAAAGAAAAATACGACAATTAATAATGAGGGATTCACTATTAAGTAACAAATGACTCTAAAGCTTCAGGGTAGGTAGGTAAATGATATTAAAATAAAGGCTCAAAAAGGAGGTTTGACTATCCAGTACTTTGGATTGTAAAAAATTGTATTCTTATCAAATTTATCCTTTTAAAAATATCATTTCTCTTAAATATAAAAGATCAATGTTATCCCATTATACATGTATTTTTAATGAAATAATGAACAACTATTTCTTTTTTCTTTCTATTTTTCATTATTTTTTAAGTTAAGATCCGAAAAAATATCGCATAAAACCCCTAACCATATACAATAAAAAATCATCTGTCTATAAAATTGTAATTATTTATCATCACAAAACACAACCAAAACTTGTTTTGGTAACAGAGGTTAATGATTAAATACAATGAAATATACATGGGCTCTCCTAGAACAGAATTGTGACCCTCCAACAAAATATCCACACTGATGTTTATCATGGTACCCCCATAAGAATTAATCTCTTATACGTATTCTTTTATATATTATGAAAAAATTTAGAGGAGGGTATGAATGGAAAAAATAGGATTTTACCATGGCTAAATTATTAAAAAGGAAATTCATGTCTTCTACAAACAAAATAATAATTCAAGGTGGGTCTATAGATTAAGGATAATAATAGAATGAATAAATCTTTTTAAAGTGATTTTTGTTCAGTCATAACATCAACAAGATTCATTGTATGTTCTAGAATAATACATAAACGAGTTTCTTAAGAAATATACTATATAAATAATGGAAAATATTGGCATAGTGGGTGTCTTGGGGATGATATGAATGATTGTGTCAATCACTCATGGAAATGAATAATAATAATTAAATCAATTATTAAAAATATCAATAAAGCAAAAAAATTCCATATTTTTGAAAAATAACATATAAAATTATTAATATACTCCCTAAATCAAGATTTTTCACATCATAATCCTCATGTTTATCTCTTGTAATGATCTGCTAAATTTTTATCATTCATAATTATTGATAATGAAATTTAAATGCATGGCCTGTTAAATATCCTATGTAGTTTCATGTATCCTAAGTCATTTGGAGTTAATAATGATTCATGTGAAGAATTAAAATTTAAAATTAATGATATAATACAATTAATATGTGGGAAATAAATTATATGTTTTTTGAATTTTGAAACTCTAACCCACCTTATATGTGGTGGTTCAATATTTTTTGTGTAGTTATGTCTCCTCCTGTTCACAATGTGTACTCGACCAACATGATTTGTAGTGTTCCCAGTGCTACCTCTTTAGATCTTTGATGATTTATGCTTTCTTGTTTCAAGATGGTCCTTTAAAACAATAATAAATAGGTGAATGAACATGGAATTATCAATGATTATTAATATATTTGGAGAAATATCTTGTGTTCTTCAAGAATCATAAAATAAAGGAAAAACAAAAAACTCGTGTTTCCACCTAGAAACGCTTTAGTTTAACATTTTTGGATTGAACTTTACTATTTTAGATCATGTGATAGATGATTTAATGTTTTGTGCCTATTTGGGGTCCTTGAATGGTCTTAGTTGTGTCTCATCAATTTATGTTGGCCCCTATCCTTATTTTCTGAACAACTTGATTCCTCCGGACGGTAGTACTTACTTTATCTCAATTTGACCAATCCACCATTTCCTCCTCAATCCCGATAAACTATATTGATGTTCATGTACCATATGACATTTTTTTCCTTTGATAAATTTATTGGAGTCAGTCTCACCTTTTGAGGTCAGCGACCTTGGTCTTTAGTTTTTACATCTTCATTAGTTGGACATCCTCTTGCCTTGAATCATTTATCTCATGCAATTCTTCAATATTAGTAACAAAATCTATATCATTTGTCTCTCTTTTAATGAGCTCATCATCCTCTTACACATCATAGTCTTTCATCTCTATTGGGATTTTGAAGCTCAGTTGATCAATTCTAACTCTCAGACAGAGTTCTCCATTTTGAACATCGACTAGAAAACACCCTGTGAAAAAAATGGTCTTCCCATAATTATTGTATCCCTTTCCACTTGTATATCTAGAACATCCAAGTTTATGGGGATTTATAAATTCTCACTTTGATTAGGAAATCATTGATTACTCCTAAATGATACTTTACTATTGATTATTGTAATTGAATTGAATCTCTTCTGGGAATTAGGACTTCTAGTACCAAACTCTTGAAGGTCATGTATTAATTGATATGGATGCTCGTAGGTAAGTCAAACAAATAATTCACACATTATTTTTATTAAATAAAAATAGGAATTGAAAATATATATGGGTATCATTGAATTGTATGTTTTTCATTTGACCCAACCCCTGAACAC
This sequence comes from Viscum album, assembly GCA_963277665.1. NCBI lineage: Eukaryota > Viridiplantae > Streptophyta > Magnoliopsida > Santalales > Viscaceae > Viscum > Viscum album. The sequence continues at coordinate 121,557 of CAUJRU010001240.1, read as the reverse complement.
CTTCATTTGAGTGGGGTTGTTCCAATCTCTTCTAAATCCTCTTATTGATAACCATCAATGTCATGGATTTCCCATAAGTTGGATTGTTCATGATAGCCTCTATAAAAGGTATATTAATGTGTAATTTTTCATAATGATCAAGAAACATACCACTATTAACAATGTTCTTTGTTTGGGACATATGCTTGGGAAAAGAAATCCTTTGTGTGTCGGTAGATTTCTCTTCTTTTTTATCTACTACTAGTTGTTCATTGTCATATTCAGCTTCCACTTCTCTTGCTTCCACTTGTGGTCATCCTGCAAACTCTATTCTACTTCATTGTGTTTTCCTTCCACTTCAAATCTCAATTTTCTTGATATATACACATGGGTATTCTTCAACAAATCCTGGATGATCTCCTCTTTTTCTTTCATTAAATGTCTTTGTGATTTGGCCAAATTGACACTCATGATTCTAAAATGTGGAATTTCGGTAGGTTGGTTCATCGCTTATTTATTTGTGTGCAACCCCAAATTTAGTAATGAAATTTCCCATTGTCTCCTCCAATGATTGGGCATGGTTCTTCAGTGTGGGCCATTATAGTTCTTGTTGTTGTTAAACTTGTGGTCTATGTTGATACACTTGTACTTTCTGTTGTTGTGGTCTCCATCACTAAAATTGATTCCCACAATTATAATGGGAATAATTGGATTCTTCTGCATGACTTCCCTTGGGATATTGGGACTGACCGAGCATAATATCCATATTCTTGGTCTATAACTCTCATTGCTCTTCCATTTAGTCATTCATGCATACTTGCTGAACTCATCTCAACAACATCCATTCAACTTGCAATTGGAATCTATTTCTCTCCATCTCATCCAAAAGTTGTTATCTTGATTATGGTGATTTATTCATCAGTGATCCTATAGTTGCAACATCTATGATCCACCTGTTTTCTTGTGAAAACCCCATATAGAATTTTTGGATTAACATCCAACAATCTCTTCCATGATTCAATAATAGATATGATAATAATTAGTCGAAACACGAAAATAATTGAATAGAACTATTGTGAAATTGATTAATGAATTAATACACTTTGATACCCCCACATTTTGACTGATTCTACTATGCTATATTGATTTAGGTAATCATCATTGGGTGATGACCAACAATGAATAAAATGTATTCCATCGGGGTGATAATATATGACAAGGACTGAGAAAAAAAATGTATGAAATGAAAATTTAAAATAAAAATAAAAATTTTCAATGATTACATAAATGAATGGAATTAAAAACATAAACAAAGCATGTCTACATAGGAACAGATCCCTAGAGTGGCCTCTTGGTGGTCGCACATCAATTGTGGAATCTCCGAAAATGAATTTCTAAGGTGATGTAAATATAGAAATTTTATTTCTTATGCGTACCTTCAAACTGTTTCAATTAATGTGGATTTTGGTTCTCCAGTGTGGAGCGCATATCTATCATGAATGTATAATGTTTGAACAGGTACACATCATGTACCAGGTGTTCACGACATGTTACCCTCATCGAGTTGTCATTTTTCATGGATTCCTCATAGATTTCTCACTATCTATTTTGAGTGGCATCACGTCGTGTACGGAGGACTCAAGATGTATACTGGATGTTTCCTTTATTGGCATTAGGGCATGGTCACAGCTTGGATCATGACATGGGAATGCTACGAACTACTAGTACACTACATGTATTGATAGGTAATGATGTTTCTAAATTATTTTATCATCCTCCAGAAAAAACTCAACATTAAAATACCAAGGATCCATACATCGGTAATAAAATTTTCCAATTATTATGATCATCAAAACATATTCTAACATGATATTTTTTAGACCCAAATCCTACACAATAAAAAACCAAAAAAAATCGTGCTTCATTTAAAATGTGGAAATAAAGACATTTCAACCTTTTTAGACATAGTTTTAATCCTTTCATCAACCCCCATTCCATTTATGATTTACCCAACCATTAATTTTTCTAATAGTCCCTCACGGTATCAATTTAATTGAGTTATGGACATCCCTCAAGTACATACTCCTAAGCATATTCTTTCATTGAATATACTTTCTCCACAGTGTAATGAATAGTATCCCAATAAATAAAGGGGGATTTAAAATAAGGATTTTATGACTCTATTCATGATGGAAGCTGTGTAAAATGTTGAAAATCCTGTAAGGATCATGGAGGAAACTAAATGCTAACACAAAATTCATGATATCTAAAATGAAAGAACAACGAAATGACCCTCACGAAATATGTAATTCCATCTCACACAACCCCTAAAGCTCAACGTAAAGTACAAAAAACAATGTTATTATAATGAAATATAATCATTTCATAGTGTTCCCCTTTTTTCTTCTTTTTTTTGAAATTCTTGATTGGAATAATCCTCAAATAAACCATCTAACCACAATTGAAAAAAATAATCAGTTAGGAAAATTGTGATTTTTAATTATCAAAATTTAAAACCCCTTTTTCATTCATTTTTTAAAAAGATTTTCTAGGATAATTATCACGTCACCCATCTAACCACATATGATTTTTACATTATTGGTCTAGCAATGATGATTTTTGACCAACATGAGAAACAAATTTTTTTTTTAATTTTTATTTTGTTGTTTTTAATTATATTTTTTTAACAACAAGATGAATATATAATGGAATATAATTAATGTAAATTTGATCCTCCACATAGTCCCATGAAGACACAATGCATTCTCCCCTCATGTTATCACATCCCATATCCACTATAAACAACCACTCTCCCACAGACATTTAATTAAATATCATATAGAATATTTAGAGGATGGTAGGAATGAATAAAACAGGCTATATCATTTAACAATTACTAACAACTATATTAATGACTTAAACAGGTTTACAAATGATTAATTAATGGTGTGACTCTTGATAAAGGCTAAAAAAATAATACCTCAATCATTTTAAAAGTGATTATGTTTAGTCATAGCTTTGATATGATGCAGTTAATGTTCTAAAATAAAAATATCATTTTTCCCAAGAAATATAATATAGATTGAATTGAAAATATTGGCTCAGTAGACGTCTCTACAATGAGATGAACAATTCAGAAAATCAATTATGGAAATGAATACAAAACATTAAATAAATTAATGAAAACATAATAAATTAAAAACATAACCATATCTCAAAAAAAATCATCTACAATGATTAACATAATCCTAAATTCATGATTTCCGAAATCATTGACAACATGCTTATATATACTAATTATTTTCTACCATTTTCTTATTAAAACATATTGAGAATTAAATTTAAATACATGGTATGTTAAATAACTAGTGTAGTTTATGTCTCCTATATCAATTGACTAATGAATGAATCAAATGAGGGGCATGAAACTAGAATTTAATTTCGTATAAAATTTAAAAATATGGGGAATATAACTTAAAAATTAATAATTGAGACACTTACTACACTTCCAATTGATGATTTATCTTCTACCTACAATATTCTTTTTACTGCAATTTGTGCCACTGATGGGTCTAAAAATTAATTGAAATAAGTGAATGTATAGGCCGTTGAAATATTATAAATAATAGCGTAATTGAAATTAAATAATAATATAAATTTAAATTTCAATAATGTAATAAATCTAAATTCCTAGAAAGAAGTCAAAATAGTGGGTTTCCTCCTAAAAGCCTCTCTTTCTTAAATTTGTTTTAGCTCAATGACACGTGGGTTAACTTATTAGGGTTTGATATATTGATAACCATCTTAAATTTACCAAATTTTGATGTTGATGTCCTCCCAGCTTAGCCTGAAACATCCCCCAATGAAATTGCTGCTAATATCGAAGGTGGTGACCACAGTCTGAACAACATAACTATTTCCTATTGAATTTCAACATTGGTCTCGACTCACTATATGTTTTGGGGTTCTTCAATGACCACTTCATGTTCTCCCACCAGATCATTCACATATTTTTTTAACTACTACTTCAATTAGTTCATCTGCATAGTCAGCATTGGGTGTAGCTTGCTCTTCTACTTCCTCTTCTTCATCATCATCATACTCTTCATCCTATTATTTATATTCTTCATAATAATCTTGTTTTTTCCTTGTCTAGTGTGAGTCATACCATTATTGTTATGTAGTATGGTCACCCTCTTAATCATCTTCAATGACTAAAAAATTAATGGCATCGTGATTAGAATAAAAATAAGCATCGTAAGTGTTACATTTCTCTTCTTCATTATTTATATATATTTTACTGTAATGATCCTAGAAGAATATTAGCTCTATAATATGGGGTGTTTTCTATTAAGTGCATGGTTAATGTTTTGGGATGTCACATGGTTGACTTCTCACATCTCTAATTTCAATGGTTAGTTATGCCATATCATCCAGTAAGAAGTTGAACCTCTCTTCATCAGTCATTCCGCTTTGTAGCCCTACCATCACAACTCATAATTCCCTATATGATAAAAATTAATAAAAATAATAATGAAGATCCTATGTAAAATTATTATCCGGAATAGATGGGAAAGTACTATATCTAAATTATTCAACTAATATTTCTCCACTCATATACCAGAAAACGTAACAAAAAATAAGATATGATTATATGGATCATTAATTATGTACCTGTTACTAAATGTATAAATTTAAAACATGAAATAGAAAAGATACTAATCTACATGGTAGTATAGTTATTGAGATCCCAAGGTCGAACCCGCAGAGACTGGTTTGTTGAAAATACTCATTAAATAATATAAATCTAAGATAATTTCAATTTAAATCAAATAAATCTAAACTTATAACCATTGGATTTGGGGAGAAGGTTGGGTAAGATAGTATAAAAGGGTGTTGGGAATCAATGAGTTATGGTTCCTTAGATGACAAGGTATAATATATTTAATTACCAATCATGTATTCGTCAGAATCAGGTCGTAGAGAGTTCAATGGTCATGGTAAACACACTCCATCCATAACTCTCCTTTACTCTTGGTCAGGTAATTAGGATTTAAAGTATTTGTTAACATGAAACCTTTTTTAATGATAAGGTAAAGATAAACACAATGGTAATTGAGGAAATATAATCCCTAGATCACACATTAAACATGTGTAACCAATCCACATTGGAAATGGTCATGCTCAATGATATAAAGATACCAGACTATCTCCTAACACCACTCACAATAGTCAGACTAGAATACATCAAAAAATATTGAATTGAATGGAATAATATAAATCCCAACAGGAAATGAATTAATAATAAAATAACTTATATTCAAATCTACATCATCATGCTTTCACTAAAAAAATTAAATTTCTCTCTCATGCTAACCATGAGTGGGTAGAGAAAATAAATAAAGGAAAAATCCTATAGAAATTGGTGGCGCAGGTGGTTTCACCTTCACTCGGTGGTGGATCCTTTTCATGCTAAATCTAGATGATGATTTCCAATGGTGTGATAGAGGGGTCTATTTATTGGTTCTCATTGAGATCTTCACGACCCGGTACATATTGTGCACAGAAGGTACACAATGTGTAACCTAGGTTTGCTTCAATGTCCACATGAATATTCCACATATCACGTCTATATTTTTGGAACTTTTACTACCATCACATCATATACTAATGGTACATGCCTTCTAACCATATAATACTAATATCCAATTAATCTAGGTAAAATATTATCCAAAATAAAATCATAAAAATTCCACGTTGTGTACTGGGGTTACACGACATGAACTATTCATTCATAGATTGTTTTATCATCATGACTTGTCTGGCGGAAACATGCATCTTGGATGAAGTCATGACATGTAGTCTATATAGAAAATGTGTAATCACGTTCCTCCAGATTTCAAATACTATTCTTCTTCAAAATTCTGATATCACACAACTTTAATTTGCTCCCACCATGATTCGTGTTTAATGTTCAAAAAGTTACTAATTTCATTCCTTTTTCAAAAATCCATCATTTCATACCATAAAACAAAAAAAATAAAATACTCACAAATTGGAAACAATATTCAATTAAATAAAACATCAACAAATTAGACTACAAAAAATTATATGAATGAAATTGACCTATCAAATCCCACCATATTTGAATTCATCATTGTCCTTTAGGATGGAATATTAAGATTGAACAAATAGAATTTACTGTATCATGCTTCAAATACAATTTCATTAACATGACTGATCAAATGGAAAATAAAATCATTAAGAATCATATGGGATAATTCGTAAACACCTCATATTTCAAAGAATGGAAATCAATAATTAATTTCACCTTTTACCTTTTGTAAAACCAAATCCTTTTCATTCATCAATCTTCATTTTTCCATTCATTATTAATATGCATGCCATTTTCAATCTTCCTCTCATAAATTTTTCATGCTCAATATCAGGGTAAAAAGGAAAAAAATGATAGACATACCTCAGAAAAATGTAACTTACCATAGGGTTTCTTGGCATCTATCATCTCTACCCTTTAAAGAAAAAAACAAAATTGATTATAAGGGATTCAACATTATGGTTCAAATGAATATGAGGATTTAGGTTATATAGGTAAATGATGTAAAAATAAATCTCATAACGGAGTTATGACTGTAAATAATTTTTAATTATATTAAAAATATACCTCAATAAGTGTCTCCCTTTACAGATGTAATCTATCTCATCCCCCAAAAATCACAAATTTTTGTCATGATAAATGTAAGCACAATGAATGAATCATCCTCAGTTGCTTTTTTTCATTTCTATGTTTTTTATTTTTTTAATGTTGTGATTAGGAAAAATTTCACATCCATCACCTAACCACATATGATCAAAAGAGAGTCGGACTAGAAAATTATTATTTTTGACATTTCCAAGAAACACCTTAGATATTTTTCCTTTTATAATTTCTTTAAAAAGATTGGTGAATAATGAAATACAATGAAATATGTCACGGACTTCCCCATATGAAAATCATGAATCCCCCCAATAAAATATCGATAATTTAGTATAGTATAACCTAAAACACCCAAATTTTCATCCCCCACAATTATTCTATTCAATATTAGGTAAAAAATTTTCAAGAAGGTAATAATTGATATGATAGACTTTTAACATGGCTCGTTTCCTAAAAAATAATTCACGGATTCTATGTTCTTAAAAATGAATTAATGAAAGGTGGGCCTTATGATAAGGTTTAATAATAATTAATACCTCAATAATTCTAAAATTTGTTTTTTATTAGACATAACGTCAATATAATGCAAATAATGTTCTAGAAGAAAAAATTCTTGAGTTTTTCTAGAAATATTCAATTGAAAGAATGAAAAATATAGGCTCAGTGCATGTATCATGGATGATCTGAATAGATGGGTCAACTACCCATGGAAATTCCGATGAAAAATTTAATCAATTATTTATAATTTCAGAAATTCAAAACATGGTCAAATATTTGAAAATTTTAATCTAAAATGATTAACCTGCTCATCAAATCATGATTTTTCAAATCCTAATTAACATGCTTGTATATACTAATTCTTTTCTCTATTTTTCTGATTAAAATATAATGAAAATTAAATATTAATAATTTGAATTGTAATTATACTAAGTATATTTTATGTATCCTAGATCATTTCAGGGAAGAATGAATAAAATGTGGTGTATGAAATGTTCAATTATAACTCTAAAACAATTAAAATGGGGGAAATACAGTAATAAAATTTAGACTTGAAACTAATAATCCCCATTCGATTGATGCTTCAAACCAGGGATGTCTCGGTTCTTCTTGAATACTTCTATGACATGTAGTTTCAAATCAATATGTGTCAAGTATATACAGTTTCATCTTCGGCTTATTGTTTCTACCTCCCTATATCATTCATGGTGCTATAAATATAAAATAAAATTGTTGAATTCACATTCCATAACAATGAAATTGGAAAAATTATTTGGGATGATAGATTTTTTCTAAAAGAAGAAAAAAATAATGAAAATTACTAAAAAACTCAGGCGTCCTCCTGAATGATCTGTTTTTTTTTCATTTTTGGAACAATATTACATCTTCTTCTTAGACGAGTGATGATTGGAGAGAGGTAACTTGATCTGAATCTATGAAATTTCACGTCCATGATTCCTCAGTGTAGATTTTACTCTACATTTTTTGAATATAATGCTTCCCTCTCATTGTGGGAAACTATTTATATATTCATATGCCCAATATAGTGTTTATTTACCCTTCCTGAATAATTAAATGGAACTTCATTAATTTTTCAAACTGTATCTCCTTTTTTGAAATCATCTTGAATGAATTTTACTCCACTTTCATCGTCTTCTTCCAAAAACATTACATCTTTATACAATATGTTATTACTTCCTTCTTCAGTCTCCAACAAAAAAAATCATCGCCCTTTCTTCGGACCACAAAATCATCTTATTTCATCATGTCATCTTGTGAGAATTCATCAACTTTTTCTTCTAAATTCTGCACCACCCGGTGAAAATTGAACACTACTTCTGATCCTCTAACTCTCAAATTGAGATCTACATTTTGAATGCCAATACGTTCCCTTCCTATTCCTAGATACAATATTTATAATATAATTTAATTTTTTTCATCATCCACATCCACCACCGAAAGGTATTATGGAAAATAGAAATTTTCCTCTTTGACAATGACATCTTCAAGTAGCCCTCGTAGATGTATGATTGTTCTAACATCTAGTTGAATAATATATCTAGTTTGTTGAAATTCCTTCAATTCCAATATAATAAATGTTTCATCTGAAATAATATTTACACTGGAACCTAAATAACAAAAATATTTACCAAACTCATTAGTACTAATGGTAATTGGAATGGAAAAAATCCCTAGATCCCGTTGTTTCTTAGCTAGGATGATCAAAACTACTACAAATCATTCACATTCCAGTGGAATGGTTCCTAATTCTTCCATATTATTATTTCTCATCACCAAATCCTTCATAAAAATTCTATAAACATTCATGTTTGGAAGTCATGGATATAATTTCCTATTGAATTATAAAAAAAGTGGTGAGAACAAATTCTCAGTAATGGAAAAATATTAATGATCCATAAAACATATGACTATATCTCTGTGATATAAAATGATGCTTGGAGAAATTTTTTACTAATAGAATAATTAAATAATAATATATAATCATAATCAATGATATAATTTCATAAATCATTTCATGAAATTATGGAATCATAAAATATCCAACATGGGAGCATAAAACATAAATTTTTTTTGGGAACATGTGATAATTATTATAATTCATGGAAATAGAAGATCATATTATGTTTAAAACATAACAAAAGAACATATAGAATTATTTAAAATGTTAACTAAAACCAAGTCCTTTTTTAAATTCATGAGCATTAAACCAATGATTATACATCACATTGAGAATATAACATCAATTTCCACAAACCATGTGGTGAAAATAACAGTAATTCGTACACATCATGTAGTGAATATAAAAACAATTCCCTTGAATAAACATTATAATCATAGGAGACATAAAACATTAACCAATGAATTATAAGGTTTAGTAGGACCTGAATTATTACATGATGATAAAATATACCAATGTGTTTTTTATGAAAAGAATTTATTATTTTTTCATAAAGAAATTAAACTATGGGAAAGGAATGGGGTTCATGATAATTCTACATAAACATTATAATAATCTATAAATAGAATAAAAAAGTAGTCATTATATTAGATCATATCCCTAGTGAATCATAACTATCAAAAAAATTTCGGATATAAATACTTTTTTCAATACCATTATAAATCTTCTTTGATAAATAAGAAAAAATATTGTTCACTTTTGGAAACATTTAAAATTTAAAAAATCACAAAACAATTGGAATATGAAATTATTTGAAAACCCATGGAAACATGGATGAGAATATTAATAATCAATAATGTTAATGATAGAATGAAAATGTATCCATGTTGTATATATTAAAAATTATTCTAAAACCTTTAGAAACAATGTTAAAAATTACATGTATGGAAAATATAAAGCATAATCATTCTTATCACTTTTTATGAAATTATAATATTATTGAAATTGAAAAATAAAATCATTGAAATATATAGAATAAAATAAAAAAAGATATACGGAACATGTATATGAAGAAAAAATATTTGGTTGGACATCAATACATTTTAATTCATGATTTAAAATAAAAACACTTATCGATTTTAAAATCATCAAATTGAAATATATAACATAAGAATGAACATAAAATAACATGAGTATAATTACTGTGCTAAAAATATATAACAAATTTTAAGTATATAGACCATATATATTAAAATAATACATGGTATGAAAGATGTCTCTGTTTTTTGAAATTTTGATAAAACCCTTATGTATTATGTGACTTTTGAATCAAAAGATATTAAGGGGTAAAAATTGATATAAACTTGTAAATCACATAAATTTCATGAAATTTACAATGAAATACATCAATGAGAATTATATGAAACACAAAAAATGAAAAAAGTGTTGAAGATAGAATATGTCTCAATAAAATAAAATTTTGATGACAAAATCTTAACTTGGATACATACTTGGTCCTAAATTATCAAAACTTCTTACTCCTCGAGACAACTCCTTGAAATTTCTTAGATAGGTTTTGTGGGAGAAAAATACCTACATAACTTGGTAAATAGTTTTATAAGGTGTTTTTGTATATATTTTATTCAATCTAACAGGTTTTAAATATAAGGGTGAGTTGGGTGGCGAAGGGAACCATTTATAAGAGTGAGGTATGGCATTTTTGTTAATAAGCCATAGAATATATTAAAAGTATTTCACGTTCATGGGAATATAGAACTAATAATAGAAAATAGTGGAGTGGGTGAAATTTATTGTTATTCCACCTCACATCCAAACAAATAATGGATAATACTTCAAATATTTATGATCCTTCCACCTTAAGTTTACTTTTTACCATAATTTTTTTACGACAGTAAATCAATTTTTTACATTTCTAAAATATTTATATAAAAAAATGGAATTTATCCTGTTTACTATTTTGAAAATCATAATTTTAAATTTAAAAACCACTATTCTATATTCAATTTATAGATATAGAAATTAATTTTTTATAAATAATTATTATTGCTACAAAAATAGTTTTTTGAAAAAATACAACTTGAAGAGTAAAGAAATCATGTATAGGAATGATTATTATGAAATTTATTTGTTTATCATTAAACATAATGAGTTTTTTTTAAATTAAATATATGAGAAAATCAAATTTTTAATTTTTAATTCCAAATTAATAAAAATTTACCAAAAAAGTTTTTTTATGACATAAAAAACTTATGTTAAAAATGACATCCTGGGATTTATAAACCAAAAATTTTCATTTTAAAATGAATATTTTACTCAATAAATGAATTTTTATTTTAGATAATATTTTTATATATTTTCAAATCATATTCAAATAATAATGATTTTATAAAATATTTGGTATTTGAAATAACTATATTTTTAGTTCTCACTTGAAAATCATCATTTATAGAAAAAAACAATTTAACTCAGATAATATTTTTAAATAATGAATCTCAATAATACTTTTTAAAACTGAAATTACAAAATATAAAAATATTCATTTTAAATAAATCATATATAATATATAATAATAAAATGTGATAACAGAAAACATTTCTGTTTAGATATCAATATTTAATTTAGGGATATTAAAATTTTATTAATTATTACCTGAATAATAATAATTTATTTTAATATTTATTCCTTGAATTTTATAAATATAGTTTATTTATATAATTTTATAAATGTTATAAATTTAAAAAAAATTAATAAAAACAGTTTTTGTAAAATCATTTATATTTCGTAATCATATTTAACTTTTTTAGTTCTAAAAGAGTTGTTAATTTTTTATTAATTTATTCTTTAAATATATTACAATGTGTTTTAATGGTTATTTTATAATGAATTATTCTATTTTGTTTAGTTTTTTAGGAATCAAAATATATTGATCATGTAAAAATTAAACAATTGATAAATGCCTAGTAAAATCAAAAATATTTACATAGATAATGGTTTTTTAATCCCAAGTTCATTAATATGAGGTTTAACAAATACATTTGTTAGGAATAAATATGTTTTCATGCATTAATATTTTTATTATCATGAAAATATCATGATCGTGGTCATGAACATGTTTCATCTACCCTATATTGATAACATATGCAATCAACTACAATGGACTCAATAATTCTTAAATAGTGATGTTCTAAATAGATATCATAAATTAAGTGTAAAGAGAGATGATATGTAACACCAAATATTTTTACGAACCATTTTATAACAAATTTAAATTCGTTTATGTCTTATGTTATATGCTAAACTAATTTAATCTTGTGTGACATGAAACATCATTTTATGCTTGCGTTGCACACTAAAATAGGTTTCTTTGAAACATAATTTTATTATTGTAATTATTTAGTTGATAAAATTATATCCTAGGATTAATAATGAGTGATATGATCATGATTAACTAATGTATTAATTTTTGGTTTATACATGTACAACACATAAAAAATGTTTTCCTAAAAACTAATTAAATGTGCACATTTGAGTTTTATAACAATAAAAAATAAATTACTCTTATTAGATTATATTAATGAATAAAATATATATATAATATTTAATCTAATGTGTAACATAAATCCTATGTGTTTTCTAGAATTGATATAAGAAAAAATTCAATTCATCTAATAAAATATGTACTTCTATAAAAAGCAAATTATGTGGCCTTTAGATGGAAGACTTGTTTTAAATCTAGTTTTGATACATTAATAAAATATCTATGTTAAAATGAACTTATTATTCAAAATCAGGATATGAAAAAAAAAATTGGTGAAATTTTGATATTTTTCAAAGAGGTTTTATATTTTGAATAATAGTGAATGAGATACTAAACTTTAATTGAACAATGATTTTGATATAATTTATATAAATAGCTAAATTATGTTTTTTATGGTTCATACTGTATCATAAGATATAATTTTTATCATTTAATCCAATTAAGGTCATATGAATCTATTTTAAATTCAATTTGGATATAAAAACATATCAATCATGTAGACAATTTTACTTTAATAAAATATTATCTCATTCCATCTACATGATTAAATTTTAATTAATTTATGAAAATTTAGATATTTAAATTATGAATAATGGATTCATTATTTGAAACAATTAGTTATATATTCAATTAATTTTCCCCTTTTTTAGACACTATTAATAGTTACTTTGGTAAAACCAATTACCATGACTAATGGTAAATCAGGAAAATATAGGGTGAAACTAATATTATAAATATTTTAATACTTCCCCAAAAGTTTCCCAAATGATTTTAGATTTATTTTATTTTATCAGTAACACATAAGGATCAAAATTGAATAATATAATAAACTAATGGCCATTATAATGTCATTGATAATATTATAATAAAAGAGAGTGAAAAATTGTGACACTCTTACTTTAATAGGTATATTGTTTATTTATTATGTGGTAAAATAAATGATATGATCAACTATATATATTATTTTGAACTATAAGTGGTTTAAATAAATCATCTAATTTGGTTTAATTTTTTTTCTGAAGGAATATTTATCATAAATAATGGATCTATGATGATTTAATAATTATTCATTTAATGAAAAATCGATTGGATGATATTACAAATATTAAAATAAATATAATTTGGATTTATTAAGGTAATCCAAAAGTTTTACCGTAGAATATGAAATATTAGGAGTGTATTAAATCAGTTTTTTCGAGGTTATCATACAGGATATATTTTCTTAAAATCTTCATAATGAATAGTGTCAACATTGAAACCAATGATATTTTATGAAAATTATATTTTATTAAATTAGTTAAAAAAACATTATTATAATAAATAATAAAATAGGTAACAAATTATGGTCTAAAATATCATAAATTTACCATTAAATGATTTATTGTCACATTATAATTAAATATATCGACATTTTAATCTTCAAAAAGTTGTTACTATAGTTAAAAATAAAATATGTAAACAAAGTATTAATAAAAATGATAAGGAATAAAATAAAAAAAAACATTTCATTCATCTATGGTTTGATGGTATTACATACTATTCCACATTACCTTTTAATTCCCTATCATTTTTATATTTTTGGATTCATATTAAATTTATAATTAGTTAATCTTTTGAGATATTCTCCAAGTGCCCCTCACCTTCATTATAAAAGGACGCATCCTCCCTTACCAAATTTTAGTGATTTTATCCTTTTATATTGAACAATATAAGAAAAATTCTATTATCCACTTCCCATTCAAAATTATAGAGGTTATTTTCATCCCAAATATCAAATCTATAGTTCTTTAGATGATATCTATTAGAGTTGTTTCGAAGTTGAGGTAATCCATCTAACTAATAACTCTCCTTTTTATACACTTCTATACCTATAGAAAATATATGATATATATCATATAATAAAAACTTCATCATTACCATTGTGAGGAAATATTATTATTATTATAAACACATCATGATACATTCCCATCCCCATTGAACAAGAATTGATTGTATCGCTTCTACGTATATAAAACATTTCATCTCCACATAACAATACAATTCATTTTCCACCACCATATTTGATGAGAGGTAATTATGATGGGCTTAAAATTTAAATATGAGATTTATGTTATTATTATAACTCCTGAATGATAATATCATATCTACATTTTTACATCCTAAAATTTTCAGAAACGACAACAGAACTCGTGTGTACGTATAAATTATCATCACCATGATAGGATGTGATTTGTTTCATTTATATTTCACATGGGTGGTAAAAAGAATTAATTTTATGAAAATATAAGAGATATTTATCAAAAAAATATTATATAATTATAATATATCATATTGTTTCTTTATATTTACATGAAATGAAAATGAAAGCGTAGTTCATGTGTACATACAACCTATCGTCTCTATGAATAGTGTATATTATATTCTATCACTAAATTTTAGGAATCACCATGAATACATATATAATGAATAACAAGCCAAAACATGTATGGAAAACTGTGCGTTTATTACCCAAAACATAACCTTCACATGGAATTTTCTATAAGAGAGTAATATATAGTTAGAAATAAATAATATATTGTAGTTTAAATATGAGTATGGTTATACTGTAGATTTATAATACTCATATATTTATATGGTATATTTTTGTCTATCATTGTTTTGTGGGGGAAAACCACTTATACACTACTTATATTTTATGTGTGGTGTATATACTGACAACTATTGTCATTTATGAGTGTTATTCATAATATGATGGTAATTTCATATCAATTTAATTTTTTTCATTCATGGGAAAAATGATTCAACTCATTAATATTTTTTAATGGTTTATTTCACAATCTAATCAAAATTTGGTATTGTTTCATTTTAATTATCAAATAGGGAAATTTATCTTCAATGTCATTGTATTCTAAAAATGATTTCAAAAAGTTTCTTAGTATTCTCCTATGAATATGGTATTTTATAATTCCCACATTTAACTTTTTACTAATTTTTTTGAAAAGAATATTTTTTTAGTTTCTAAATGAAGTACTTTATGAGATTTCTGGAAAAACACAATTTTTTACTTACACATAATGAATGGAATATTCAACCGTTATGATTATTCAATTGTTTAATGTATCCATTACATTATTACAATGTTATTTCATAGGAAATTTTGTTCCTTTTAATGTTTTTGGCTCCTTAGAAATATATTTCATAAAAGAAAGGATATTTTCTTCAAGAATTATTTAAATTGATATTCCGATGTGATTTTCCATAAAGAATAACATGATTTGATATTATTTATCATTTTATAAATATTTTGACCTAGGATAGAATTATTATTCTTTATCTGAATTATTTACGATTATTATGGAATAATATTTGTGAAATGCAAATCTTTTACATGATTAATGTTATGATGAAGTGTTTATGAAACTCATTTATTTACAATTGTTCTAATATGGCGATTCATTTGTTTTTTTGTGTCACTCATATATATCGTTCTCATTATGTGATGAGTGTAAAATATGATTCCCTCCAATGCATTGGGTAATGAATTGTGACTTATGAGATAGATAAGGGAAACCAATGTTATTTATCTAGGAAGGGGATGAAGTCATTGTTCTTGATCCATAATGGAAATTGGTGATAAGGCCTAATTTTAGAGTCTTGTTATTTAACATTAACATATAAATTATTTTATATACAAATGATGATGCCACACACATTAATGACATTTACATACAGTTTAAGAATGATTAATGATTAAGTTTCATTATTGTGGTTCAGGTAAATATTTTATGACAATAATTTTTTTTTATCCATCACAGGTTGGGTATTAACATTTAATGATTTTCTCATGATCACATACACATATTTTTTATCATATTATTTTGTAAGATAATACATTTATATTTTCCATGCTTGCATTTACTGATAATCTAAGCTCACCCTTTTCTTATGTTTCATTCAAAATTTTATAATGAAATATTTCAAGTATGGGTACAAAAAGGTATATATTTATGAGAGATATTGAAGATCATTCTCCAAATTGAGAGAATATATTCCATGTTTCCAAATTCAGAAAAATATTGTGGTCCTCCCACTTCTATTTGATTAATGTAATGATAATTGATCTAAAAATATATAATATTCATCGAATAAAATCCTAGGATGTTATAGTTGGTATCAAAGAATAGGTTTTGTTAGCCTTTGGAAATTCTGTTCAGAAAAGAATAGTGATATTCCTAGAGATATTTTTAAGGATATATCTATGATTTATCCTAAGGATAAGTCCAATTATTGGATACAATCCTACATTTTTCACTTTAATTAGGAATAAATTCAGATTAAACATAAGTTATCAAATATTAAAAGATGTGTCATAATTTAGACTTATTATAAGTGAAATTTAATATTTATGTTGTTTTCTACTATGATAATTGTTTCTCATGCAATAAATTCTAGTTTTAGTCATTTGAGGTATGTATACAGAACTGGGTTGACATTTAATATAGAGAACAATTTTCTAAAGATCATTCAAAAGGGATGACCATTGTAGTGATGTTTGTTGTGATTATGCCTAATCAATTATAATGGAACATGGTAAACAACGTATAGCATAAAAATCACTCATTCATTCCTTAAAAGTGATGAAAATAGTTTCCTTATAATTATGGTAAGGTATACCAAGGGGGAAATAATATTTTGTTTCCTATGTGCCAAGGACGTGTTATGAAACACCCAAATGGAAGTATTAATATAAGAAGAATATGTTTTGACTATGTAAATGAAGGAAAAAAATGTTTGTAATTTTAATAGAAAAATGAACAGTTTAGTTAACACAACACATGGGAATATTGACCACCCTAATGTAATATCAATTGATTAATTATTTTAATGTTGAAATAATGGGAATTATGCAAATAGATGTAGAAAGTGGGACACATATGAATACAATCAACATTTTGGAACAAGTAATGATTATATTATCGATGATGATGGGACTGTAGGTGATATATTAACGGATGGAGGTATTATGTAATATGATTAGGTAGTCATGTAAATGTATTAGGAATGATGTTGAATAATCAAAGTTTTTATTTATTCAGAATGAATTATTATGTTATATGTGTTTTGATGTATATAAGAATTGTTCAATTTAGGATATTCATTGGGGATGAACAATAATATGTTGAATGATTTTGATGGAAAAGAAATAATATTTAATGGAAAGGTGGAATCCATGAGAAATTTAATATTAAGGGGAAGATTATAAATACCCAACATTTTTATATAACTTATTACAACATTTTTACAAAAATATACATAAAAGAATTAAAAAAATAGTATCAATAATTTTTTTTATTAAGAAAATTAGGGTCATAAATATCAATTAAATGATAAATCATAAATATTTATTCAATTAATTCTTATCTATATTCTAATTGT
The DNA here is from genome assembly GCA_963277665.1 of Viscum album. Lineage (NCBI taxonomy): Eukaryota > Viridiplantae > Streptophyta > Magnoliopsida > Santalales > Viscaceae > Viscum > Viscum album. The sequence continues at coordinate 103,452 of CAUJRU010001240.1, read as the reverse complement.
CTCTCATGTTCTCTTTAATATATTAATCACCTGGGGATATATATCAATGATAGGGTAGATATATATTCATAGTAATATGATAGATTTGAACACAGAATAATATAACATGAGGTGAGAATAATAATCATAATAACATCATAATAATCATGAGTTTAATAATTATATAATGGAATCAAATTTTTTAATGTATAAAAATTACCAATCTTGTCCTAGTGGTCATCTACCATGCCTTGTTATGAACAAATAGTGCATTATATTCATTCAAATTTCACAATATCTAATGAGATTCATAAAATTACACAGTTTATTGTATCACTGTATAATAATAGGTGCAATCATCAAATCATAAGATTTATATTGTGCTATATAATTCAAGGTACACCTATCACATCATAACATTTACATTATCATGCTTTCCACACAGAACATATATTAATCGTGGACATAAAATAACTCATGGAATGGAAATGGGTTTGATAATACATACATTCATGGATAAACTTGGTGGTTCCCAAAAAAATGTAATAGAATACTTGTTATATGAATCATCCATCTTGAGTGATGAAAAAACAAAATTAAGAAAAGTAAAACATCTAATTTTGAAGGAAACACTACATTTCAAAAAAAAATAATTTTTCCTAAATTTATATTAGAAGTATTTATATCAGAAAAATAAATGTTTTGGAAAATGAAATAAAATTTAAATAACATGAATGGAACATCTATACTAAAAATGGAATTAAATACGGAAAACTATATGGTATATAGTTGGGTTCGAGAATCCCCATACCATATATCGGAACATTGTATTCTATTTAATATCCTGTATAATAAAATTAAATCCATTAATAAATAAATATAAAACCATTTATATATATATTTTATTCATTATAGTTTTAATAAATTCAATAATGTTATTTTTGATGAGATATATAATTTAATTTATTTGTTCTAGAATGTTCTTGTTCTTGGTTTTCATGAATGGTTTACATGAATATGTGTACGGATGACTAAGTAGAATCGGTATAATTATCCAAAAATGAAACTATTTTTTTAAGGAAAATCCATATGCTTAAATGGTATGGGGATGAATCATTAAATAACTATTTAATGATAATTGATTGGGGTAATTTTGGGGGTTTTCAGTCACAACAAACATGATTTGTTTTGTAATTTAGAATTATCTGAATATTATAGATCCAGAACATAAAAATTTCATTACATATATTTAACCGCTTGTTCCAACCATTATTGTGATTTTATGAATAGAATTGAAGGTTTTAATGGAAAATTAAAATGATTCATCCATGTTGTCAGAAAATTTACACATCACATGAGATGATTTCATTTTTAAAATAAAAGAGGGAGACAAAATAGTTTGATGATGTATCTTCTATTAACATTATAGAATTTTAGTGCATAAAAATATTTCAGTTTTCATTAATGATTTTATAGACTAGATGATGAGAGAATACATAAAAAATAGAAGTTAAAAAAATTAAATGAAAATGGAATCAGATTTTACTTCTTAAATCTCTTATCCATGAAAACCTATATAGGGAAAATGTTGTTTTCACGAGACAAAGTACTCATGGACATGGAGGAGGGTCATGGTAATGTAATATAGTAGAATATGGAACATTCCCAAAGCATGAAATGTGTTAGGAGAAGAGGTGGTGAGGGATGATATTTATAGTGGAGGATATGAGTGTTTTCTCATTATTTTATTCAGTAGTTTAAATTTTTTTTTCAAGACTATAAATATATTATGAATTATCACTAAATATATTTAAATATTGAATTGTGTTTTGAGAATTTATGCTTACGTCATCCATAAATCATCCATGACACAATAATTCATGTATTTAATTTTTATAAAAAATTTAGGTATTTTACAATTAACCATAAATTAAACATTATCAAAAAAATCCTAAAAATTAACCCTAGATATATTTAGAATTGTCAAATTCAAATTGATTTTATGAATATAAATTTCATAATATGAGAAATTTATTTTTTAAATAAAATTTTCATTTACTCGACAACTATATATTTTAAAATTGAAACATACTTTCTAAAACTTTGAAAATGTAATTAAGGACACATGAAATTATATTCTAATCATAATAAAAAATATACTAATTTTTTAACACATTTTTTTATAATATATTTTATTTTAAATTATTATATTAATTATAAGATTAAAATTAAATATTTATTACCTTCATAAAAAACAAAAAATAAATTTTCCATTCTTAAAGAATGTATTTACTTATGTCATTTAATATATATATCATATTTCCATTCATAAGATACCTGAGAATTATTTATAATTTGAAATATTAAGATACTATTCTATTGGATGGATTACTATTCCAAATGGTTATGTTACTATTCCAAATGTCATGTTATTATTCCATAGGTATAGGTTCCATAGTTTTTTATTTTAAAGAAACTCTTATTTCATTCAATCTTATTAACAAACAATCATTTGATTGTGTTACCAATACAATATATATAGAAATTATTAGGGGTTTAATAGCCTAGGAGAAACATAATAGTTTAAACCTTGAGTGTCCAACTTAGAAAATTTAATCCCCTTGATAGGGAATGAACCGAGGCTAATGAAACATGATATTAAATGATCAAGAGTTACCTTAGATGCTATGATGTAAATCATTGTAAACCCATCACGCCACATGTGATGAATTTGTATTTGAATATTCACCAACCCCTTCAAATTCTAATATAATACACAGTGGACCAAGTGATTCTACCTTTTTCAAGTAGTTCATTTGTTGGGAACTAGAATGTCTATATCTACAATAGAAATATTAAATTCCCTCTGCATGCATAATTTATGCCCTATAAGCATGTCATCCGATTCACCTTACAGTGAATCAATTCTCTAGAAACACTTAAAAAAGAAATAGCCACCATGCCCCACCTGTCCATGATCACCTCCCACTCTTCACATACCACCCAAAAGGTAGGAAGCATTAGTTTTCTGCATCAGAACTGGTTGGGGGAGCCAGTGAACCCACCTCCCCTGTGTCCCACCACTGAACTAATTTGAAATAATAGTCATGAGATCTCTGACAGAGGTAGCAGACTCCCAATTGTTACAAAGCCTATCCAGTTCAAAAATCAGTTTCTTTGATCTAAAAATAATACCAATAATAGTCTAGATACATTCCATTTGATGAGATTCATTCCCATAAGACCAAATACACCATCACTTAGTTACAATAATATTGGACCTAGCCTTCATTTACTATGATGGACTATCTTGGCCTTGAATCTTTCACAGGAGGAAGTCCACATGCATAACCTCCAACCTGGCCTAGCCTATGAATAACTGAAAGTCCCTCCACAATGTCTTTTATCAATATTAATCCCATAATTGGTGACTGATCGACTCTCTATTTGTATCACTATAGTAGAAGAATTTGAAATCCAAGTATTCTTTGACATTATGGATGTTTTCCTCTGTTGGAAGTTCCCTTTTCTGAACATTCCATACCAAGAAATAGATTTTTTATGGGATCTCCTTGCACAACATCGTCTCCTCACACACATCATGGTCATTCATATCCACATAAAATTTAAAGAAGTCTCTACCTAAGAAATTATATATGGAGGAACCCATAAATACTGACTTTTCATGATCATTATTAAGATGAATATTCTCATAAAATAAACTCTAGTTTTCATCTAGGGCTTCAATAATGAATCCAGGGTGTTCAACTTCCCCAATAAAGGAGATATATGGAGTGGGTCAACCCATAAAACTGAGCATCATTCCTACATAGTTCTTCTTCATGTTCAATATTCACACTTGGCGATGCTCCAATGAGTATATTGATGTATAGTGACAAGATAGGGATGCACCATTAGATAGATATAAAAGGTTTTCTCATTCTCTATTGACAAAATCACATTTTTGAGTTGAATGTGTTTATCCCACAACAACTTTTTATTTATTATCTCCCATGAATGTTTAGCATGATACCCTCTCAATGTCCAAGATAGATTCCAGATGTCAATACATCCCTATGAATGTGGTTTATCCAACCACTTCCATAACTCCCAATTATTTTTTCCATCCATTAGGTTGTCTGATAAGGAGCACAAAATTTTATCTATTTTTGAAATAAATTTTTTGGTCACATTCAGTGTAAAAATGAAATGCATCAATTTAGAGGAAAGTACACTATTGAAAAGGCTTATATTCCCTCCAATGTGAAGGAGAGTTATCTTCCAATTCAAGATTCACCTGATCATCTTATAAATGACCTTATCAAAGTGAGGAATAATATGTTTTCTTGGTGTACACCGAAGAACCTGGGTTCTACATTGGCGAAACTACTCTTTTCATGCCTATCATTCTTCCCATATAACTGAATGTAATCCTTGAACCTAGTTACCTAGAGTTGGTGCATTATTACATGACATTGGAATGATACAAGAAATCATGTACATAAAGACCCTAGTTTAGTTGACTTGAAAACAAGCTACATACATTAGTTCAACATTACAACATGAAAAAAATAAAACACTAATTTATTAAATTAGAAACATCCATGCCTCCAATATTATGACTGCAATTCACTCATAACTAACATCATCATATTGTAAGAAAATGATGCATAAGAAAGGGGTGAGATCAATCGCTCAGTATGAGTAAGAAATATATTAGTAGATAACGGAAACATTATACATGGTGAATAAAATAAAACACATTCCTTTACATATAATAAACATGAACTATTTATGGTAGGAATATGATCTGAGTAAATAATTCCATAATAAATCATAATCATGGGTATTCTACTTGTTGAATAACCACACGAACAATCAATATTATTTTCATAATGAGGCAATTTATAATTTAGGGCATTCTGAAACACTTTTTCAAGGCCTCTTCCAAGAGGTCTACAAATTATTAAGGCCTCAGCCAAAATCATATATCAAATTTGGAATGACCTTGGCCAATTCAATGTATAATTGTCTCATGAAACCTACAGATGCATCGAGGAGAAATAGAAGTCCCCACCCATCACTATCTATTCCACTGCATTCCTCATATTAAAATGTTGAACCATAACATAATCATTCGTATTAAAACTAGCATATGAAATGTCAATATTCAACCATTAACCATGAAGCGTATAAAAATAGAACATCCATTTTCAAAAATATCTTATCTCATTCAATACAATATGGAATAATTTATTATAATTAATCAACCTTAATCAAGAATAATATCAACTACAGGATGTTGACATAGTTGAAAAGGATCAGTAAAATGCTTTGAAAAAATAAAACTTTTTTATTGAAATTGTTTTAAAGTCTCACAATTTATAAAGTAACTCATTTTAAAATTATTTTTGAATCAGTTTGTCCGATACCACTTTGAAATAATTGGAAAAAATTATCACATCGAAACATTCATGTCCATATTAATAAATTCATAAAATCATTTTGAAAACATAAACATTAATTAAAAAAATTAGAAAGATATATCATTAAAACATTTAAAACGATGATCAAGTTCAATCGACAATCCCATAAAACCTTAAAAGATTCCTTTTTGAGAACATTTTTATAAAATATGTTTCTCAATGATAAATATGTCCCAATAATTACTTACACATAAACAATCTCGTATAATAATGTGATTTTAGAAATAACCCTTACCATGTACTTTCTGATGGTTGAGCATAGTTTATCCTCAGGTATAATGGTTAAATAATTGTTATTCAATTATAAAAAAACATATAAACTAATATTATATCATATATGATCCTCTAGTATTGTTTTGTTAATAATATTTTAGTAGTATCATTGTTTTAGGTGTTTACTGACTCGTTTTCCTTTATATACTGTTTAACGTAAGTCATGTTTGTCATGGATAGGATGTATATTATTAATATCCAGAATGATACTATGTTTTAACAATTATTATTAATCATTAAATGAAAATTATTCTTGAATGGTTACGATGGTGAATGATATCTAATCGTGTTGTTGACGTGGTAAGTCGTACGTACGCACGAGTGAGAATATCATTAATTTGATGTTAAAATCATATATAATTGGATGATATATCATATATACAAAATTATTAACATGTTATATTTACTATTTAAATAAGTTATACTAATTTTTATTCACATTCAAATATTAAGGTGTTGAGTAAAAAACTACACCAAGGCCTAGAGACAGTAATTCGTAAGTACACATGTGTGGGGACATTGTCATTGATAGGATGGATAGAATAATGAATATGGTGGTACCATATTAATAATAACATCACAATTTGTAAAAGGTAATGGAGTTATTATTTTTGTATAGAAACAATAAAAAAGGAAGTGGAAGAAGAAAACTATAAAAATCCAAAATAAGGTTAAACATGATATATTATCATCTCAAATATCATATATTGATCATTAATTGTATAATCTATACCTTATAATTAAAAACCTATCATTAAATATGGAAATTGTTGGTACTGTAGTTAAAGAAAAAAATGGTCATCAAATGGTTAATCAAAATGAAATTTTTTAAAATTAAAAAAAACATTTATAAAATATATTATTTTATGGTATCACACACTATCACACATTATCTATGAATTTATTTCCATTCAATGGTAATAAAATCTGTATTTAATTATTATATGTTAATCCTTTGAGAAATTCTTAATGTACCCTCACCTATAGTGTAGAGGGAAACCTCTTCCCTAATACCATTTCACAACATTGAGATTTATAGAAAACCCAATATATAAGAGAATATATTTTTCACTTCCCTCGACACATTCTAGAGTTTTTGGTCTTCCCAATTAACCAACACTATTTTACATTAAATGAAACCTAAAGGATCCGTGATGAAGAATATGTAATACTCTAACAGATCACCCTCTTTATCTATTACTGTATAACTAATATAGAAAATATATAAATACATATTATAAAATATTATAATTATTATCCCCCATATTCTATAATTCTATTACGATTATGAACATTATATTATACATCCCTTTTCCCATTGAACTTGAAGTAAAAGTATCACTATTGAAAACGTACGACTTATTGTCTCAACATATCAATTCAATTAATTTTATATCCCCATCTTATTTGAGTGGGAATTATGATGTTTTTTAAGGTTTATATATTGTACTTATGAAATGATTATACTTCTTTAATTATAATACCATATCTAGCTTTTACTGCATAATCTTTTTTGGAAATGATAATCTACTCATGTGTACAGATGTCTTACCATCTACATGACGTGATATGATACATTTTTCATGTATCATTCACATTGGTATTAATAATGATATATTTTATGAATATATATGAAATATAAAACAAAAAAATATTTTTTAATTATGAACTTCTATTTCTTTTAATATGATAAGATAATTGAAACTAATGGCCGTGCTTACGTACTACCAACTGTATCCATGAATTATAAGTTTTATTTTATATCACATTATTCTATGTATCACCATGAATATATAAATATATATATATATGATATATATATAATTTTTATCATTCAGGATATGATGAAATAATTATATAATTTAGAGGACCAAAAATAACATGTCTGCACTTGTATAAAAAGAACAGTTATTACCTGGAGCATAACATTAACCTGGAATTTTTAATATTCGAGTAATATAATTTAATAAGTAAATAATATGTTTAATTACATATATATTAATATGTTTCTGTGTTATATTTATAATAAACATATATTTCTTATACATGAATTTTTAATTTATATAAAGTGAGTTAAGACTTATGGTAACAGATTTTTTGTCTCATTGTTATTTCAATGGGACACATGACTTATACACTAATTATTTTTTCTATGTTGTGTATATACATCCAATTAAAATATTTTATGATAGTTATTCTAAATATTATGGTATTTTCATATTCACATAAATTTCTCTCTTTCATGTGGAATATGAATCTACTTATTATGATGTTATAAGTGTTTATTTAAAAATATCATCAACATTCATAATTGTTTAATTTAAAATATCCATTGGAGAATATTTATCATCATCACCCATGTTTCATAAAAAAATATTATTATTATTATACTATTAATATTTGAAGTTAATTTTTCTACATGTTATATTTTACTAAATGTTTTGAGATGAATCATTATTATAATTTTTCAAACGATGTAGTTTTGGGACTTTTCTGGAAAATGTATGTGATGAATGTTTTTTTAACTTGTAAGTAATTAATGTCATTTTCTGGTCTCATGAACCCTTATTTAGTTTAATCTTCCATTAAATCTTATAATTTTATTTTCATAGAAATTTTTACCATTAATATTTCATGTCACTTTAAGCATATGAATTCAAACAGGAATGGATATTTTCCTCATTAATTATTTCAAGTAATATTACAATAACAATTTCCATCAATGATAACATTATTTGATGTTATTTATGATTTAATAAAGATATGTAACGTGGATATCATTATAATTCTTTCTCTGAATGGTTTATTATTATGAAGTCATTATATTTGTGGAATCTAATTCTTTTACATGAGTAATGTTAGTATAATGTATTTATGAAACAAATTTCTTTAAAGGGGTTATGTGGTGGTGGATGATTTGTTGTTATGTGTCACACTTATCTATAGTTTTCTTTAAGTTATACATTAGAAAAATATCGCCCTATAATGAAAAGGGTTATAAATTATATTGCATGAGATAGTTACGGGAAACAAGTCAATGTGCATGATTTGTTGTGTGAAAGAAGTCTATGTGCTTGATCTATAAGGGACACAAGTGATAAGGCTTGATCTGAGTGTCTTGGAAGTTAATATTGTCATATGAAAACTTTTTCTATACTTATTATTTTTTCACAGAAATTTATTACATGAATATGTCATTCAATGATGATTTATTATGATTTTTCATTCATATTGTTCATGGTAATGTATTATTACATAACTCATGTTTATGATCCATGAATGGTTGGGTATGAACATTATATGTTATTATCATGATAACATACCCATATTTCTAACTATATGATTTTATAAGATAATAGAATGATATCTTTCATGTTTACCCATGTTGGGAAATTGAGCTCACCATTTTCTTAAGATTCCTTTCCACAGTTTATAGATAATGTTATTCAATATGCGTTAAAAAGGGGAATATATATATAAGATATATTAATGATATTTTGGAAGAATGTGTTACAACTTTACTAAGGAACTAAACTATTAGGATCCTCATCCTTGATTTTTTTTAATGTAATGAACATTTTTCTAAAATGATGTACTCTCTATGTATATAGATATTGGGTAACTATATGATAAACCCAAGAAATCCATTCAGGAACGATATGCACACTATTAATTAAAAAATATTCCTTTAAAACATTTGAATTAACATATTATCATCATGGATTTTGTGAATAGTGTGACATGATATAGCTCAGGTTGACATGAATCATCAATTGATCTAGAAAACAATAATCCCTCAAACACACCTCCATTTATACTAGAGGTTGTCTACTAGCGGTGAGGGCCAACAAGGATATAATGGGGACACTATCCACTTATATTAGAGTGATATAAAAAAAGATAAAACTAAATACATAAAAATCCATGACCCTTAGAGTAAACATAAAAAATATATAAAAGTAAAAATATTGTACAAATTGTAGTGCTGAATATAGTATCTTTAAAAAAAATATATTCATTGGTTCCCAATAGGATAACCACACACACTGAATAAAATATTGAAAATAAATACAAAAGAATCCACTGCAACTCTGAGAAGAACCATGAAACATGTCTTCATGACTGTTGAACTACTTCGTTACAAACCAGAGATTCCATATGAGCATTCCTAAACAAATAGGAATCATTGGACCTCCACCCAATCAACTACATATGGTCTCAACCTAAAATTAGGAATTAGGTATGCACAACCACCATGTGTGAGTTTGTTCCCTGTAACAAACTGATGTGTTCATTATTATAACCTAGATTCATATTTTTAATTATTAATAAAATCTTTATTACATCTTGATTATTATTCCACATTACATAGTATCAGATTATTTTATAAGGGTAAAATTTACAATAATAGGTTATTGTTGTTCCCTGCCAGGATGTGAACCTATATGTTCCATGATATTACTCTTAATTATATTTTCTAAAGCCAAATGACATCATTTGAGGGAAAAAATTATTTAGACTATCATTGGTGGAGACTCATAGGACTTTGATGCATCTTCTCATGGTGTATGGACTTGTTATTCTCTATTATAGGATATTAGTATTAAGATATTTACTAATATGAAATCTACATTTATATGTATCATTGGATGTTCCTATCTATGTATGTGTGTATTAATCTAATGAAATTATGTTTATTATTAATGAATATTATAAGTTGTGTAATTTTATGTGCTAAGCAATGTCATGATGAAATATGTTCTTGGTGATGTAGGATACGTTGGGTGTGTCATGAGTAATATTTAATTATTAAATAATGTGAGAAAAGGGAACGAAATATAGGCCCAACTACAAAGTATAAGAATAATTGAAAATAGCTCCTGCGAACACCCACCAAGTATCCTACCTGAAGGGTAGGTACAATACTCGAACGATCATCTATGTGATATGTCTCATTTAATGGTTCACCACTGAGAAGCCTCCAGTAATGGCACCCTCAGCCTTGATCAATTTTGTCTGTCGTCATTACAAGACACAACAAGGTGTGGGTGTAGCCCATGCAGGGGTGAGTATAACGATACTCATTAGGGCCCCAAGACCCTGAAGGTCTCTCTAAATACATGATTGATAAACCCAAAAGAATGAAAAAAAACATACAACCCTACTTAGGTATATGCCACACATAATCATGTGTTATCAATTATACCCATATAATTCATGAGGAATCATTCGCCCAATTCTATAGCCTAAAATTAAACTATTCCATGAAAGAAAGAGTTCCATATAGTTAAGTACCACAAAGGTATCACCACATCGAAGAAAACTATGTATGTATGTACCATAACGGTATCATCACACATAATAATACCATGAATGTAACTATGAAAAATTTAATACAACACCAATGAATACCATGAAGGTAAATACCACAATTGTAAGGACTCAGCTCACACTAGGTATAAAATAAGTACAGAAGTATAGATGATTAGCTGTATTTCTAGATCATCTTACTTCATCTAAAATCTGTACTGTTGACCCACACATGATATGAAGATGACCCACACTTGATCTGGAGTTGACCCACATAGGATCATAATGTGCTATCCCACCTAGGATTGTTAAGTGCTGACCCACAAAGGATCGGTATGCGCTGACCCACAAAAGAGCGCAATGCGCTCACCCACTCTAGATATGAAGATTCATCAAGTACAACTAGTCGCAGGGTACCTCAACTATCCATGCCTGATTTTGTGAGGTTATTCTCCTAAATACAATGGTAAATACTTTAACATCCACGAAGTCAAATTATGATCTATCCCAATGGTCCACCATGTCGTAAGAAACCAAATGTGACTGACAGTGTGTCAATTAGATGCTCGGCTTGTAAGTTATTAGTGTTTCTATTCCAAGGGCCTAGTTGGATTAATGTTCGATCCAATGCTGCCACACTCTAGGTTTTTTCTAAAATAAAATGGGGTATACCAAAATGTCTATATCGATCCAAGGATTCTGAAGCCGCATACAATTCATCAAACAGACTCTCGGTTCTCATGATACGGCTAAAGGCAACACTGGGTCTGCATGGGCCCAGGTCCCGTCCGACCCGATCGAAATGACCTGGGTCTGGCCCGGATGGACTGGGAATCGGTTCACCCATCACACTGGGTCATTTTTGTTCATGACCCATCAAGGGGGTGGCCCATCTCGGTGGCTCGGCCCGCTAGGGTGGCCAGCATTGCGAACCGCTATAGGGTGGACCACCGTGGCGGGGTCTGCCCTAACCGACGCCCAGGAGGGAGGTGCCCCCCATGTCACTGAAACAACCAAAGGTACATTCGATATTTGGAAATAGGACCCACAATAGCAGGTCAGACATTGTGCTCCACGATCGACTGGTTCACAGGTTGGTCCTCCACCCGACGGCGCGACGACGCCGCTGTCCTCCCCGGCCGGTCAGGTGTCGGCCACCATTTGGACTCCATCGGATCCAAATGGTCACGACCTTCTACTACGGTGGCGCGTACACACTCTACCCTACCTCCACATAACTTGAAGGTGTTCCAGACACCTTCCTCTTCCACAGTTCACTGTAAATATGTTATAATCACAAAAATATAATGACCTCATATTTGCAATCCTTGGGTCGAGGGATCCACATCCATATGTCTCGCTCAACAAAAAACTATGCTTGTTGTTCTGTTAATTATTTGGCATTAAAAAATGAATGAAGAACACACAAAGAACCATGAAAAGGGGAAAGATATTAGTGTGGAATGATGGACATATTTTTTTGGCCTTCGTCATTGTGAATCCATAACATTAAGAATCTACAAATAAATTCAATCATATTTCAAAATTAAAACCCCTTACTCGATCGTCCGATGGAGGTGGCATGAAGAAGAAGATGAAGTCGATGAATATGTTGACGTCAGCGTTCGTCACACCCGCAATACACTCCAAATTCACTTCCTCAATCTTGATCCGGAGGATTCTCTTCATTGGAGTGGTTCTTCGTTGGAGGAAAATGTTTATCCAAAGTTTCTCTCGAGATCACCTTTTTCAAAAATCCACAAACACCAAAAATGTGGAGGAGCCACATCATTAAATTATGTTTATAAATTAATCAAATTTGTCACATTAATTATGTTTATGATGGAACATTACATTGGGATGATTCCAAGGGTTTCCCTACATTAATTGGGATAGTTCAAGTGGTCCCCACCCCTAAATATCCAAATGGGAGGTTTTAATTTCAAAAATAAATTAAATCATGTTTTTTTATTTTCTCCCCCAAAATGTCCAAAAAACTAACTTTCACCCTCGACCTACTACGGTCGAGGAGAAGTGCTCTTTAAGTGAATACTGGCACTGCGAGTTCCATGGAGTCCTCAGAATTCAATTCCGACCACCCATTCAAATGTTACAAAACACCACTCATGTGTTTACTGATCATACCCAAATAAAAGATCAATATTTCATTCGAGGCACCTCAGGCCTCAGAATCATGCACCGTTAACTTTCTAGGACTCATAATATTTACATATATTTAAAAAAATTTACAAGGAAAAATATGGGTCTTTACATTCTCCCCATCTCAGGGCTTTGTGTCCCTGAAATATATAAAATAATGTATGGTTACAAGTGGGGGTACTATGCATGAATCTAAGCTTCCTTCCCCCATGTTATCTCTTGGAGGTTCCCATGCTGCCAACGAACATGCACCAAAGGTATCGACCACCCACATTAGACTCTCTCATGTCGATCCTCAATCTCCACAGGAACCTCTGAAAATTTCACCTCATCGTCGATGTCCATCTCACCATGGTTGATGTTGTGAGACGTTTCATGAAAGTATCTCCTCAACTAGGATATGTGGAAAAAGTCATGCACCCAGTGAAACTGAGGGGGAAGAGATAAGTGGTATGCCACATTTCAAACTCTGATGAAGACCAAGAAGGGTCCAATGAACCATGGAGATAACTTGTCACCCCAGTCAAATATCCGCAAACCACATCAGGGTAAGACCCCTAGAAAGACATGGTCGCCATCCTCGAACTCTAGAGGTCTTCGTCTCTTGTCATCATAGTATTGTGTCATGCTTTGTGCAGCCTTCATCCGCTCCTGGATGATATGCACCTTCCCGATGGTAGCATGTACCATCTATGGTCCCACACGTGCTGACTCCTCTAGGTCATTCGAGCAGAAAGGTGATATTCAAGGTCGACCATAAAATTCCTTAAAGGGTTCTATACCGACAGTGGTTTAAAAGTTGTTGTTGTATGATAACTCCACTATGGAAAAATGATCCTCCCAGCAAAGACTAAAATAAAGTTCGCAAAAATGTAGCATGTCCTAGAGAATTAGAATGGTTTTCTCTGTCTGACCATCCATCAGAGGATGGAAGGCAGCGCTCAACTGAATTTGCATCCCAAATGACTCATAAAACCCCTTCCATAGCCGGGAAGTGAAACACGCATCACAACCGGAGACAATCGTCAAAGTCACTCCATGAAGCCATACAATCTCTTGCACGTAGATGCGTCCCAAGCCCTATACTGAATCATACTCTCTGATAGGTAGGATGTGGGATGACTTGGTGAGTCTTTCAATGATAACCCATATAGAATCATGACCCATGGACATGTGTGGATGTATGATCACGATGTCAATGGAAATTCCATCCAACTTCCACTCTGGAACCTCAAGTGGCTGAGCTATGCCATCTAGAACATGACTTTTGGAATTCACTTATTTCCAAGTGAGGCATCATGAAACAAACACTACCAATGCCTTCTTCATCTCTGGCCACCAGTGCTAATGTTGGAGGTCCTGGTACATCTTACCCACACTAGGATGTACCTCTAGAGGGGACATATAGAACTCCCTCAGCATCTCCTCTCGTAGCTCCACTGGTACAACTGTGCGTCCAATGAAAAGGATAGTGATCTCCCCACCTTCAGAATACTGATAAGGTGCATGGCCTAAAGATATATGAGCATGTTATGCCTCACAGTTGTTTTCCCCATGCAGCGCCTCTTTGACTCACTGAAAGAGTGGGGTGTGAATTTCATAGACTGGAGGTATGCTGCTCCATCTCTATCCATGAATGATATACCCAAAGAGGGTAGATGATCTATCGCCTCACTCAGCAATTGTATAACAGAAATCTGGATGAGTGCATCTGCTATTATGTTCCCCTTCATATTATTATATGCTATCTCAAATTCATAATCATGGAGGAACTATAGCCAGCATCGATGTCTCAGGTTCAGGTCCTTCAAAGAGAAGATATACATGAGAATCATTTGATTAGAGTAGACTATAAAATGCTCTCCCATCAAGTAATGTTGCCACATCTTCAGCGTGAAGACCATTGATGCTATCTCCATGTCATGGGTTGCATAATATTGAAATATTTATCACTAAATCATAAATTCTATCCCCTATCACATAATTCTAAAATCAAAACACATAAAAAACAAAAAATTATAAAACCTAGTCTCAATATTCAATAACTAGAACCCTAATCCATGTACTGTAAATCCAAAAAGCAGAACCCTAATCCAAAAAGCATATACCCAATACCTTAATCATGAAATCCATAAATCTAAAACATAAAATCTAAAACATAACACTAAAATATAAATAAAAAACCCCAAAACCAAAACCCAAAATCCTAAAAAATTGTCCCAAAACACTATACTCGGAACCCTAATCCCAAACACTAAATCAAAAAATTCAAACTCTAAACCGAAAATAATATACCATATATCCTAATTATGTAATCATTAACCATAAAACATAAAATATAAACTCGATCAATTAAATCTAAAACCAAAAACCTGAAAACAAAAACCCAAAATCCTAAAACCTAGTCCCAAAACACTATTAATGAAACCCTAAAACCTAAAATGAAAATCCAAATAGTCAAAACATAAACCCAAAAATATATACCCTATTCCCTAATCTTCATAATATTATCCATTAAAAATAAAACCTAAACCCTATTACTTAAATATAAAACCAAAATCCTAAAACAAAACCCAAAAATCCTTAAACCTAGTCCCAAAACCCTATACCCAAAACACTAATCCCTAAACTCTAAAGCCAAAAATCAAACCCCTAAACAAAAAAACATATACTATATACCATTATATTGAAATAAATTACCTTAAAACATAAAATATAGACCATATCTCTTTAATCTAAAACCAAAACAGTAAAACCAAAACCCCAAATCCTAAAATCAATCGAAAAACCCTATACCCGAAACCCAAATCCCTAAAATCTAAATCCAAAAATCTGAACCCTAAACCCAAAAACATTTAACCTATATCCTAATCAAGAAATACGTATCCATCAACATACGATTTATATCATATCATTTATATTTAAAACCAAAACAGTAAATCTAAAACCCAAAATCCTAAAACCAAGTTTGAAAACCCTATACATAAAACCCTAATCTTTGAACACTAAATCCATGAATCCAAATACTAAAACCAATGACATATACCCTATTCCCTAATATGGATATCCTTAACAATAAAACAAAGAAGTTAAACCCTATCATGTAAATCTAAAACAAAAATCATAAATCCTAAAACCTTGTACCAAAACAATATATCAAAAACCCTAATCCCTAAACTCTAAATCCAAAAAGCCTAACCCTGAACTAGAAAACTAATAACCTATACCGTAATATTGAAATACATAACCCTATAACATAATATATAGACCCTATAAATTAAGTTTAAATCCATAATCCTAAAACCAAAACCCAAAATACTAAAACCTAATCACAAAACCCTATATATGAAACCCTAATCTATAACCACTAAAACCAAAATGCCAAACCTGAAACCCAAAAACATATAAACTATGCCCTAATCTGGAAATCATTAACCCAATAACCTAAAATCTAAACCTCATCCCTAAAATCTAAAAAAACCTAAAACCAAATCCCAAAATCCTAAAAATGATTACCAAAAACATATACCTAATAACACAACCCCTAGACTCTAAATCCAAAAGACAAACTCTAAACCCAAAAACAAATACATTATACCTTAATCTTGAAATTTGTGACACTAAAATGTAAATGTTAAACCCTATCACATTAATCTAAATACAAAACCCTAAAACCAAAACCCAAAATCCAAAAACATTGACCCAAACCCATATACCCTAAACCACAAAACCTAAACACTAAATCCAAAAATCAATAATCTAAACTGAAAATATATACCATATAACCAAATCAAGAAATACATAACCCAGAAATATAAAATCTAAACCCTCTCAATTATATGTTAAACCAAAATCCTTAAAGAAAAACCAAAAATCCTAAAAACTAGTCCCAAAAACCTATACCTGAAACCTTAATCCATAAACTCTAAATCCAAAATGCTAAAACTGAATCCAAAAGACAACTACCCAAAACCCTAACCATTAAATAATTAAACCTAAAACCTAAAATCTATCCATTAAATAGAAAACCAAAACTCGAAAACAAAAATCTATAATCCAAAAACCTTGTCCCAATACCCTATACCCGAAACCATATTCCATAAACTATAAATCAAAAAAAATAAACCTTAAACCCCAAAAAATACCCAATACTTTAATATTAAAATTCATAACCATAAATCATTAAATATAAACCCTATCACTTAAATTTAATACAAAACCATAAAACAAAAACACAAAATGCTAAAACCTAGTCCTAAAATCATATACCTGAATGTAACGAACCATGTTTCATTAATGGAAAATCCCTCTTGATTTAGGAAAATGTCTCTTTGTGTAAAATGTTTATATAAGATGTCAAATTATTTGTTTTTATGTTAAGAATTGTGATCGTTGATTTTATAGCCGTTGAACAGTTATGACATGATTAGTATAAATATAGGGATTTAAAAATCCCAATTTTCTCAGACAAAGGAAGCGATGGCCTCATCCAGTAAAATTTCTCCATACGAAGCACATTTATCAGAGCTCGGAAAAGAGGTGGCACCCTTGGGATTCACTCTTAACCAAGACAAAGCTAAGCCTCATCATGAAAAGATCGAACGGGACAGTCTACTATAAAAGTGGATGTTGATAGAGATTACCACACGAGCAATGTTATCTGAGCCCCCCCCCCCCCCCCCCCAGGAGTCCGTCACCATCACACACCCTTCCCTTAGGTATTATGCAGTTGTATTAAGTGGTTATGTAACAAATCATTAGTATTATGTTCATGTATATTATTATTTTTATATAATAATGAATATACATTCTTGTCATTATTGATACATTGTAAATAGTTTTTTATGTACAAATAATGTTTTTGGTTATTATTTAATTAATATATATATTTTATCAAATTAATGGATTTTTGAATTAAATAATATTCTAATAAAATATTATTATTATTAAATTATGTTTATTATATATTAATGATCATATAATTTTATGAATATAATTGTAATTTTTATTAAGGTTTGAAGTCCATTTTTTTCAAAATTCATGAATTTTCGATAAATGTACGTTTTTTTAAAGTGAAAATTAAAATATTTATAAAATTATTTTGTTAAAGTAAATATTATTTCTAGAATTAGGACTTTGAAATTATCCAACAGTGAATGTTTCATAATTTTCTGAGTGTCAAATTTTTGGGTAAAAATGAAATACCATTTAAATATATAATGTGTTTTATAAAATCATAATGACCAAATAATGATGTAATAAAATAATATAAGCTTTATGGTCGTCCAATAAATGTTGTACAATTAAATTAAATGGATTTTGGGTATGTTTGACATATTTTGAAGAGCATTAATGGACCCCTCAAGAGTTATTAAACATCTTGTCTTTTTAAATTGTTTTCCATGAGAGTATGACTCACCTCCACATAAGCAACCCCACTATTTTATGAAGTTAGGACTTTGGCCTTATAAAATATTGTTTTCTTCTACCCTTTTCCAAAAACAAAGGGCCAAAAACATGGATATGTTTGTGGTTTTGAATAGTTTAATATAAGGGTTTCTAAACCTAAATATTAAATAATTATTTCCCCTTTCCTATAAAAACCCACCCATGCTTCCACTTCCTCCTCTCTCAAAGCATTTGGAGTTCATCCAACCTCTGCCATAATATCTCTAGAATCCTCCCAAGGTTCCCCTAGCTCCCATGAAGCCTCTCTCAAGCATCTCTTTAGCCTTTGGAAGCACACTTCATGTAAGGGGTTTTCTTCCTTTCTCATTTTTTTCCAATTTTATTAATATTGTAATGCCCTTTTAATTTCAATTATGAATGCTGGAGTATGGTTTCACACCTCCCCCATACAGCCCTATTATTGTTTTAATGATTGGATACCCATTTCCCCATAATTAAATGCCTCCCATGTACAACCGTTACTATGCCGAAATTCCAAAAGCAACATCTCTCTCCTCATTTACATTCAAGCAATACTTTTGTATCATGAATCTAATTTCCATTAAAATAGTTGGGAAATGTATCTATATGACCCTCTTACTGTCCATATCATGTAGACATGACGAGACACCCATTTCTCTCTCATCAACCTAATATTATGACTTCTTATATCACGTCGTTACACTTTAGAAATTGCAATGATATTCTAAGCCAATTACATAGTATAGTGAATACAATGCCCTTTTCTCTATCGAGGGTATTCACCTTCATTCACATTTACATGATGACTATAAGGTTTAATTCCTCATTCCTTTTTCATGGAATAAATTATTATGATTTATGAATCCATGTTTTATGATCCATGTGGCACACTTATGCATGAAATGAAATGCTTAAGAAGGGTGCACCCTTATAGCGCTCCATTTCATTGGGTAAAGTATAGTATCATGATAAGTAAAATGAAATGAGTGTTGACTCATGATAATTCAAGTGAAATGAGGGTTTACTCTTGCTTCATGTTCAATGAGGATTTACTCATGCCCTTTGTGCAATGGGCCTTGGATCATGCTAATTTCATGTTAAATGTTGTTGCCACATTTCCATGTTTTGATTATCATGTTGTATCATGCATTTATGTCCATGTTTCTATTGTGATCTATAGATATTCCTAGTGTCTAACATGTATTGAAATTCTCATGTATTATATGTGTATTTCTTTACTGGGCTTTATCGCTCACCCTTTTCCTGTGCATGCCCCCAGGTTATCCCATGCAATGATATGTACGAGGGAATGCAGTGGTCATTTGAAGTAATTTTTCAATAAAGATGTTATATATCATGTTTTACATTGTTATGTAATGATCCTAAGCCCCAAAGACACTAGACCTCTTGATATTCCATGTTGAATCAAGTGAATAGTTTATGTAATAAATCATTTTTATGTTTGTAATAAAAGCAGGGTTGTCATAGTTGGTATCAGAGTATAGGTTTAGTTATTTTTGGGTTAAGATTAGAAAAACCTATTAAAGACTTATATACAAGACTAAGTACAATAAAAACGTCCCTAATTTTTTGTGAGTATTGAGTGTGTGGTTCAACAAGAAAATACATCCCTGTCATGATACGGGCAGGTAGAGGCGGCTCTGGCACATATTTATCCTAGGTGTCAAACATAAAAACAATGATTTGAGCTACACTCGAACGAGAACTATTTCACAACAATGGGCCTTACTGCACACTTTGTTATGACACTCCCAGGAGATATTCTTTGGTAAATTCACAAGATTAATTGTAACCCTTATTACGGGAATTAAAAAAAATTCCCAAAAGAATATATGTTAGAATGTAGATCATGCAAAGACTATATTGAATCCTTTATATTCATAAGTTAATAATATAAAATTTATTTATATGTCATCAACTATTGTCTTTGGATTACCCTTTTATGTGTTACCCCTAACTTTATTTTTATTCCATCCTATGACCAGTAATAGGAGGACTCAAGCTAACAACTGAAGTGAAGATCAATGTAAATATTCTACTAATGAGATACCTAATCCAATGGGAGCGGGAATCACGAACATTGTCACTCTTCTCTATCAGCTAACTCAATATTTGAAAATAAACACGGGTCAATAGGAATGATCAACCC
Organism: Viscum album; assembly: GCA_963277665.1. Lineage (NCBI taxonomy): Eukaryota > Viridiplantae > Streptophyta > Magnoliopsida > Santalales > Viscaceae > Viscum > Viscum album. The sequence continues at coordinate 82,644 of CAUJRU010001240.1, read as the reverse complement.
CCTAAGAATGAACAACTCGCTATCAAATGCTTTATGAGACAAATGTCTCTAACTTTTAGTGGATCAGCTGATCCCACGATCGCTTAACAATGGATCAACTCAATTAAAATGATATTCTTCGTCCTTCAATGTTCTGAACAAGAGAAGGTTCTCCTGGTGGATTATTGTATGAATGGTGAAGCTGATCAATAGTTGACGTTGATCAAAAATATGAATCCTGAGGAGGAGATAGAGGTGTTGGAAGGGAAGTATTTCCATAATATGTTTTTCGATAAATATATTCCGCACCCCCTCCAGATTAAGATGGAATGGAACATACATTCCTTCAAGAAAAATGATGAAAAATATATTGGAGCGTATGAGGAAAACATCACTATGATTGCAAGATATGCTTCCGGGTTTGTCATTACCCCTGAATGCAAGGTTGACTGATTTTTTTGTGGGCTGAAGCCTAGCCTGTGGAAAGCATTGGTGATCTGTGACTTTGACACCAATGAGGAAATTGTCCGATGTTCCCTCAAGATCAAAATAGAGATTGGGGAAACACATGGGTATCATGGGGACAAGAAGCGTAAGGTAGAATTCAAAGCTGGCGGTTTGATGGATAAATCTAATGGTTATAAGAAGATCCATCACCCCACTTTCCAAAAGTTCGAAAAGAAGAACCATATAAATTGACTCAAGGGGACGAAGAAATGCTTTAGGTGTGGAAGAGAAGGGCACCTAGCTGTTAACTGTCGGCAAAAAAGACCCACGGATGAGACAGATGATAGGAATGCTTCGTTCAAACCTCAACACATTGTTCATTGCAACAAATGAAAATAACCAGGGTATCTTGCAAATCAGTTCCCTAATCCAAGGGTTTTCGGAGGCAACCAACAACCTCCAAGGCAGAAAGGACGAGCTTTTTCCATCACTACTTCTAAAGTGAACCCCGACAATGATGTGGTGAATGGTACTCTAGTTATTCATTCAGGAATAGCGAACTTACTTTTTGATTCAATTTCTACGCATTCATTTATATCTCTTAAGATTAGTAGAACAATCCCAACACCCCCAAAAATCATGGAAGTGAAGATGTCTGTGAGTATGGAAATTGGGGAAATCATTGCATCCCATGAATATAACTCCTCCCCTATCATAATATGTAGAATAATCTTTCTGGCGAACCTTGTCATACTCCCTATTGTGGAATTTGATACATTTCTTGGAATGGATTGTATTTCTTTATATAGAGCCAACACAAATTTCTGGTAGAGGAAAATCACTCTCCATATGGAGAATCAACCCTAGATTCATTACAAGTGTAAGGAGGAAGATGAATCTAATTTAGCTCCATCATATCTAGCATGGATGTAACATCCCGAGCTTCCACGATACGCTTCTCATTCAATAATACAATGGCTTGCATTGTACGCAACTTCGAGTTCTAAAACACCGCGACTAATCAAAGTAGCCGTTATGAATAATAATTACCACTTTTTAAAATTATAGAATTTTTATATTTCAAAATTGACTTCATTTTTAGATTATTAATATCGAAATTAGCCTATGTTGAATTTTTGGTATTTTTCTGAGAACTTCTAAATTTTTATGATTAGTGAAAAATACTTAAAAACAACTTTTTTAATCAAAATAATTTATAGTGATATATTATAATATTTAGTGGTTTTAAATCATAATTAGAATATATTTTTACCATTTTATCCAATGGTGGTCATTAAAATTAATTTAACATTGAAATTGGACATAAACAATTGCCAATCTTTTGATATAAATTGTTTCTTAAAAAAACGCTATTTGTTGTGACAGCGGGAATTAACTATAAAATTAATTAACACAACTTATATGTTTGGAATTTTATAAAATAGAAATCATTTTTGAAATCTGAATATCAATTTTAGCTTAGGGTGAAATTTTGGAATTGTTCTGAAAAACTTCAATTTTTGATGAATAGTGAAACCACTAAGTGGTAGTTAAATTACTGATTTTTTGTTTAAATGAAATATTACCACTTCTGAGATTTGATTTTAAAAAATCCGACATACATGGTTGTCATTAAGAAGTAAAATGAGGTTCAATGAGATTAAAATAATTTTTGGTGAATAGTAACTTTTAAGTTCTTAATCGCGATTAGAGGTAATTAGTGTAGTTTAAGGTAAAAATAATGTTTTAATAATATGAGATGAGCATGACACATGTCCTACCCTCATTAGATGTTCCATGGCCGACCAAGAAAATCCATGGGTCAACTTGGGGACCCCAGGGAGCCACTTTGGTAGGAAAAGGACATAAATAACTTTTAATTTAATGTTAAAATAAAAAGGTCACAAACAAAAGTTATTTTACTAAAACAATTTTTAAATGTGGTTATACAAGTCATATTATTGACTATAAATAATCATTAGAAAGATAAAAATATTTCCTGCATAGTCATAATTTTTTTATAATTTTTAAACATTAAATAAATTAAATTATTTATGACACCATGATGATGCAGCGATTACCTCATTAATTAACGATTTAAATAAAATCAAAAGATAATGTAAAATCCAAGGCGTACACTTGTCCAAAGCCTATTGGATGGGTAGAGTTCGAACCCTTATCACCTTATACTCGAATTATAGAAGTGTGGGACCTTTAGAATCCGAAAATCATTGTATAATAAAGTAATATTTCATTACTTTCCAAGAGTGCCCCTCCTCTCCACTTATAAAAGGCCCCCACCACTACCACCATACTCACCCTTTAAAAGCCATTTGGCTCGGCCAAAATCTGCCCATATACTCTCACAACTTCCCCTTCTTACTCCTAGAAGCCTCACGTTGGGCAGAACGCTTCCCAAGTAAGCCTTTGTCTCAAATGAAAAAGAGTTACCCGATTTTAAGGTAATGTCTTCTCTTATGTTATTTTGTTTTATTTTTCTTCTCCAACACCCTAAACACTTTTTATTCATTTATTTTTTAACAACACCAATATCCTCAATATACTAGGATGTTTTTATAAGAAGAATTGGAGATAAAATTACACACGCCTACATCTAATGGTTAAAGAACATATGGTTTCTGTTGATGGCGAATTTCTGCCTCGCGAAACGATGATTGTTCAACACTCATATAACTCCTTCAAAGGTGGCCATTAAGATTTCAATATATTTATATATGATATATAATATGTTTAGGTTTTACTTATTCTTCTTTATTTCCCATTTATGGCATACTTTATGATTTCCATTATGGGTAAACGCGATAATTTCATTTTCAGAAGTGCAGACTACCGCCCCCTCAAAGTGATGTGAATTGTTAATGCCACATGTGGGATGTATAAAGGATGGAGTAAATGATATTATATATGATATTATACTGAAATTATATTATACATTTATATCATTATTATTTCATTCCATTAAATATGAATTATAAATGAACGTTGCGTTCATGCGTACGTACGGCTTACCGTCTCCATGAACGGTGCATTTCATTTCTTTCTCTAAATGTTACGTAATATTATAAATGAATGTATATACTGTATATATATGATATAAATGATATCTAAATCATTAATATAATTCTGGATATAGTGGATATTTCACCACATGAACAACTTGTAATTATAAGAAGTTTATTTTTGACTCAAGTACCAAAGATCGACAAAACGACCATTATTAACTTAAATAATTACATAATGTTCATAACATGGTAATAAGTGATATAAAAGGAATAATGAACATGAAAAAGGTTCTTAAGTATATAAAAATTAACTCTAATTTATTATTCAAGAGGTTAAAGAACGGTCGAGTCAAGATAGGATGCAAGGTAAGGGAATTTCTTAACCCAACTTCCATTCTTTGGGTTAATCTCCTACTTTCAAATTATGTCATGATATTATTATGTCCTATTTTGTATTTTTTTACGTTATTTATGTGTACATATAGTTAATACTCATAATAGATCTATTTTATTTTAAAAATGATCTTTTTAAGGACTTCGTCTCAATCTCCTTTCATTGAGGCATATTTGGTTTTATACACAATTTTCTTTTATACAGTGTATAAACCCCTTTGACTTTTACGTTTATTCAAAAGGAATATTTTTTCTACGAAGCATTTTACTAAACGACAAAAAGGGAATGTTTTTCTTTCCGTACATATGGGGCGACAATGACTTCTCCGCCGTTGTGACCATTATTTCAGTTTCGGCTTCCTTTACAAGCCATACCTTTTTTTAAAAGAAAAATAAATGCCATGTTTTACCTTTATTTTATTTTGGTATTGATAATGGTTTTGAATGAGTTTTTATTATATCAATGTTTTGTATTGAAATCTTGTGATTGAAATGTGGAAATGTTATGTTTCCTTTATGCATGTTTTATGTGATACGATTATGTTATGGTTTATGATATGTTTGAACAAATTAATATGATGAATGCATTGGACTTAGTAAGTGATGGGTGGAGCCCTCTATAGCTCCTCGATGCATCGGCAGGTCTCATGAGACAAACTAGTGTCTTGGCATGAGGCCTTAAAAAATCTTATTTGGGGTCTTGGCACGAGGCCTTGGCTACGTGGTTATTATAGTCTGGCATTATGCATTCCATCATTATGAAAGTGGTTATTGATATTGCATGTGATTATTCGACCAGTAGAATATCCATGTGAGTAAGTAAATGGAATTATTTAATTTTATTTTTTCCATATTATGCTGAAGTTCAAGTTTAAAAAGTATTTTGTTTTAGTTATACATTGCCTTAAATGTTAATGTTTATTTATGAAAGCTTCCGCAATATTTGTATCCTTACTGAGCATCTGAGATCACCCCTTTCAATGTTTTAATATTTTCCAGGATGTGAGGAAGTATTTTAGCAATGACCTGTAGGGATAGTCAGAAGAGGATATGAGTGTGGACTATGAATACTTTGTTATTAGTTTTTCACATTATGATGTAATGTAACATTTATGAATGTATCTACTGTTTCCAAGGATACTATACTAATCGGTCTTTCGAGACTTGATCTTTTGTGATCATGCCAATGTTACGAAGTAATGCACTGACTCTGGGTAGCTGGGCTCGGGGCGTTACAATTGGTATCAGAGGAAGTTTAGTACAAACCATGGAAGCTAGATTTAGACAAACTTGTTTTAGAGAACGTAGACCTAAGATGATCTTTGAGGATTATTATAGAAAAACTTCCTAAAATTTTGGTATTGTAGAGATTTTGTGAGTTTTCCGAGCAATACACCCCTATCTGGATACGAGCAGGTAGAGGCGGCTCTGGCACAGGTGTACCTAGGGGTAAAACCCGAAAACACAACTTTGAGCTAGACTCGAACGGGAACTAGTGCACGACAACGGGCCTTGCTGCACTCTTGGTTACGACACTCCTGGGGGATATGCTTAGGATAATTATCATTTTCTTTACAAACCACTATGAAGGTTTATGAGTATATACTTCCTCAAAGAAAACATTTTTTATGATTATGGATTTTATCCATAAATAGTTCAATTAGTGTTAAGTTTATTACAAGTATGGAATTATGTATTTTGATTCATAAACTAATCTAGTTTATGCCATTGTTTAGAAATGGATCCTAGTAGAAGGAATGGAAACTGTATCAATGCACGCACTCCGTGTAGGGATTTCCCTCCTACTCAAGATAATTATTGTGGATCTGGAGATACAACTGGTGCTGATCAACTTATTACCATACTGGGACAACTCACTCAGGTTATGAATAATAACATTACTCATATGGATCACCCTGATCTGCAACGTGGAGGATCCATGTTAGACCGCTTCCTAAGGAAACAACCACCAACATTTAATGGGGGTACAAATCCATTAGTAGCTGAGCAATGGATAAACTCCTTAGATAAAATATTCCACGCCTTGGGGAGTAGCGAAAGGGAGAAGGTTGTCATGGCAGTCTACCGCCTCACTAGAGATTCCGATCAGTGGTGTTCGCTGATTCAAAACACAAAGGAAGATGATGAAGTATAGAATATGGAATGGAGGGAGTTCAAAGATTTTTTCTTAGAAAAATACTTTCCGCATGACCATTGAGCAGATATGAAAAGACAATTTCTGAGTCTGAGGAAGAAGGAGGATGATAATGTCGCAAAGTATGAGGCTATCTTTACAAGGTTAGCGAGGCATGCTGCTGATTATATACGTAACCCGAGAAGTAAGATTGATTGTTTCTTTGATGGGTTAAAACCATTTCTCCATCGAGCTTTACTATCAAAATCTTTCTCAACATTCGAAGATATTGTCTCATGTGCTATCAAGACAGAAAAGGAATTCTCTAAGTCTTATGACAACAAAGTAAAGCAATAGAAGAAGAGAACGGTGGAACAAGAGACAGATAAAGGGAAAAAGGGAAAGAAGGATTTTCCATTATGTGATAATTGTGGTAAGAATCACCCTGATACTTGCCTAAAAGGAATGGGAGTTTGTTATAAATGTGGAGAAAAAGGTCACCAGGCGCGTGATTGCAAGGGAATGAAAGAGGGTATCAATGTTGAATGCTACAATTGTAGGGAAATGGGGAATTATGCAAATGAATGTCTTAAGAGTCAGGGAAACTTACCTCAGAAAAGGCCAAGGGATCAAGGACAATCTTATGTTGTTACTATAGTTGATGCAGAATAAATAATGTATTGGTGCTTTTGGACTCATGGATTATATTCTGGTTATTAGAATAATGTGATATATATATATAAGGATTGTACTGCAGTACTTGTTGTTTCAGTAAGGATTTAATATGATGAAGGTAATCATATTTTTAGTATGTGACAATAAGAGAAACTTTACTTTGTTTGGGGAATCTGATAAATTGATTTTGGAATTAAGAGACCTTTTAGAGAAAGTCTGGACAGAGGTATTTTGGATAACAATAAAGGATTGAGTAGATTAAGTTTATATTTGGATAGTATTGTTTAAGGATAAAAAATTTATGAAGATTATTTTTGGAAAATTATAATACTATAGTATTAGGAAAAGGACAACCTGCAGGGTGGGGCATAACCCATCGCGTCGGACGATGCTGCAGGAATCGAACCCACAACCATAGTGCGACATGACTTTATTACCTCCCACTAGCCTACAGGAAGTCCCTGGTTATTACAAAATAGTTTTACTAATCTAAATGATATGTGTTAATATTTGGAACCTTATACAATTAGGATAAATAGAATATTTTTGAGTTCTGTTACCATTTGGAGTAAAAGATGGGTTTGTGGTAAAATTTTATTAATGAATGAAAGTATACATAACTAGTATGTATATTCCCTTACGTTCTTAGTAAATCTCCTAAATAAATTACTCAACATTATAAAAGGTAACATAAAACAAAAATTTTGTCGGTTAACTTTTCCAAATGGGGATTCAATGAACGTTTAACCAATCACAAGTTTGTGATTTTCTTATGGTTAACTTTCTCCTAATCCAGTTTTCTATAACTCTCCATCAGACCTTGATAGTTTGTTTCTCCTCCATATCCATATTTTCATAAGATCATAGTATGGGCTGTCTCTGGTGACCTTTGTACTTCTCTTTCTTTTTTTAAATGTTATATTCTTATTAACCCTATTTCCGATGTGGGTTTTCCACAAAGGTATTTTCTATTTTCAACCTTTAATTTTAGAAGAAAAAAAATTTCAAATTGTGAGGACGCAATTTATTAAAGGGGGGGAGAATGTAACATCCCGAGCTTCCATGATACGCTTCTCATTCAATAATGCAATGGCTTGCATTGTACGCAACTTCGAGTTCTAAAACACCGCGACTAATCAAAGTAGCAGTTATGAATAGTAATAACCACTTTTAAAAATTATAGAAATTTTATATTTCAAAATGGACTTCATTTTTAGATTCGGAATATAGAAATTAGCCTATGTGTAATTTTTGGTATTTTTCTGAGAACTTCTAATTTTTTATGAATAATGAAAAATACTTAATCAAACTTTTTTAATCAAAATAATTTATAGTGATAAATTATACTATTTAGTGGTTTTAAAGTATAATTAGAATAAATTTTTACCATTTTATCCAATGGTGGTCATTAGAATTAATTTAACAACGAAATTGGACATAAACAATTGCCAATCTTTTGATATAAATTGTTTCTTAAAAACACGCTATTTGTTGTGACAGCGGGAATTAGTTATAAAATTAATTAACACAACTTATATGTTTGGAATTTTGTAAAATATAAATCATGTTTGAATTCGGAATATCAATTATATCTTAGGGTGAAATTTTGGCATTGTTCTGAAAAACTTCAATTTTTGATGAATAGTGAAACCACTAAGTGGTAGTTAAATAACTGATTTTTTGTTTAAATGAAATATTTCCACTTTTGTGATTTTATTTTCAAAAATACGACATACATGGTTGTAATTAAGAAGTAAAATGTGTTTCAATGAGATTAAAATAATTTTTGGTGAATAGTAACTTTTAAGTTCTTAATCGCGATTAGAGATAATTAGTGTGGTTTAAGGTAAAAATAATGTTTTAATCATATGAGATGAGCTTGACACATGTCCTGACCCCATTGGATGTTCCGTGGTCGACCAAGACATTCCATGGTTCAACATGGGGACCCCATGGAGCCACATTGGCAGGAAAAGGACATAAATAACTTTTTATTTAATGTTAAAATAAAAAGGTCACAAACAAGAGTTATTTTACTAAAAAAAATTAAATGGGGTTATACAATTCATATTATTGACTATAAATATTCATTAGAAATATAAAGAGATTTCCTACATCATAATAATTTTTTTATAATTTTTATACATTAAATAAATTAAATTATTTATGACACCATGATGATGCAGCGATTACCTCATTAATTAACGATTTAAATAAAATCAAAAGATAATGTAAAATCCAAGGCATACACTTTTCCAAATCCTATTTTATGGGTATATTTCGAACCCTTATCACCTTATTCTCGAATTATAGATGTGTGGGACCTTTAGAATCTGAAAAGCATTGTATAATAAAGTAATATTTCATTACTTTCCAAGAGTGCCCCTCCTCTCCACTTATAAAAGGCCCCCACCACTACCACCTTACTCACCCTTTCAAAGCCATTTGGCTCGGCCAACCTCTGACCATATACTCTCCCAACTTCCCCCTCTTACTTATAGAAGCCTCACATTGGGAATAACTCTTCCCATGGAAGCCTTTGGCTCAAATCAAAAAGAGTTACCCGATTTTAAGGTAATGTCTTCTCTTATGTTATTTTGTTTTATTTTGCTTCTCAAACCCCCTAAACTCTTTTTATTCATTTCTTTTCGAACAACACAAGTATCCTAAATATACTAGGATTTTTTTATAATAAGGATTCGAGCGAAAATTACACACACCTACATCTAATGGTTAAAGAACATACGGTTTCTGTGGATGGTGAATTTCTGCCTCACGAAACAATGATTGTTCAACACTCATATAACACCTTCAAAGGTTTCCATTAAGATGTAACTAAATTTATATATGATATATAATATTTTTATGTTTTACTTATGCTTCTTTATTTCTCATTTATGGCATAGTTTATGATTTCCATTATGGGTAAACGCGATAATTTCATTTTAGGAAGTGTGGACTACCGCCCCCTCAAAGTGATATGAATCGTTAATGCCACATGTGGGGTGTATAAAGGATGGGGTAAATGATATTATATATGATATTATAATGGAATTATATTATACATTTATATCATTATTATTTCATTCCATTAAATATGAAATAGAAATGAAAGTAGCGTTCATGCGTACGTACGGCTTACCGTCTCCATGAACGATGCATTTCATTTCTTACCTCTAAATGTTACGTAATATTTTAAATGAATGTATATACTGTATATATATGATATATATGATATCTACATCATTAATATAATTCTGGATATAATGGATATTTCACCACATGAACAACTTGTAATTATAAGAAGTTTATTTTTGACTCAAGTACCAAAGATCGACAAAACGACCGTTATTAACTTAAATAATTACATAATGTTCATAACATGGTAATAAATGATATAAAAGGAATAATGAACATGAAAAAGGTTCTTAAGTAAATAGAAATTAACTATTGTTTATTATTCAGGAGGTTAAAGAACGGTCGAGTCAGGACATGACGCAAGGTAAGGGAATTTCTTAACCCAACTTCCATTCTTTGGGTTAATCTCCTACTTTAAAAATAAGTCATGATATTATTATGTCCTATTTTGTATTTTTTTACGTTTTTTATGAGTACCTATAGTGAATACACATAATAGATCTATTTTATTTTAAAAATGATCTTTTTAAGGACTTCATCTCAATCTCCTTTCATTGAGGCATATTTGGTTTTATACACAATTTTCTTTTATACGGTGTATAAACCCCTTTGACTTTTACGTTTATTCAAAAGGATTCTTTTTTATATGAAGCGTTTTACTAAACGACAAAAAGGGAATGTTTTTCTTTCCGTACATATGTGGCGACAATGACTTCTCCGCCACCATGACAATTATTTGAGTTTCGGCTTCCTTTATAAGCCATACCTTTTTTAAAAGAAAAATAAATACCATGTTTTACATTTCTTTTATTTTGGTATTGATAATGGTTTTGAAAGAGTTTTTATTATATCAATGTTTTGTATTGTAATCTTGTGATTTAAATGTGGAAATGTTATGTTTCCTTTATGCATGTTTTATGTGATACGATTATGTTATGGTTTATGATATGTTTAAACCCATTCATATGTGGAATGAATTGGACTTACTAAGTGACGGGTGGAGCCCGCTATAGCTCCTCGATGCATCGACAGGTCTCATGAGACAAACTAGTGTCTTGGCACGAGGCCTTGACAAAATCTTATTTGTGGTCTTGGCACGAGGCCTTGGCTACGTGGTTATGATAGTCTGGCATTATGCATTCCATCATTATGAAAGTGGTTATTGATATTGCATGTGATTATTCAACCAGTAGAATATCAATGTGAGTAAGTAAATGGAATTATTTAATTTTATTTTTGCCATATTATGCTGAAGATCAAGTTTAAAAATAATTTTGTTTTAGTTATACATTTCCTTAAATTTTAATGTTTATTTATGAAAGATTTCGTAGTATTGTTATCCTTACTGAGCATCTGAGCTCACCCCTTTCAGTGTTTTAATATTTTCCTGGATGTGAAGAAGTATTTTAGGAATGACCTACAGGGATAGTCAGAAGAGGATATGATTGTGGACTATGAAGACTTTGTTATTAGTTTTTCACTTTATGATGTGATGTAACATTTATGAATGTATCTAGTGTTTCCAAGGCTACTAAACTAATCGGACTTCCGAGACATGATCTTTTGTGATCATGCCAATGTTACGAAGTAATGCACCGACTCTGGGTAGCTGGGGTCGGAGCGTTACAATGGATATTACTGCCTTATGATCATGTGTATCTGACATAGATGATTGTGTCCAAGGAAGAAACCATCCTTGAAGAAATTTCTATTGTGAGGGAATTCGCTGAAGTGTTTCTAGAGGAATTACCTGGTCATTCACCTAGAAGAGATGTTGAATTCTCAATTGATATTATACCCGGTTCTTTTCCAAAATCAAAGACTCCATATAGAGTGGTTATTGTGGAGCTTGAGGAGATGAAGAAACAACTACAGGAGAATTTGGATAAAGGGTTTATACTCCCAAGTGCTTCACGATGGGTGCAGCAGTCCTCTTTGTCATGAAGAAGTATGGGTCAATGCGCCTTTTCATCGATTATCGTGAGCTCAACAAAATAAATATAAGGAAGAAGTATCCCCCCCATGAAACCTTATCACATAAGAGTTTAAATGAAAATAAATAAAGCACACTTGACCGTGAATATGACTTAGATATTATTAAAATCAAACAGAGTGACAAAATGTCACATTATTACTTTTAGTATGTATAATATTTATTTAATACGTAGTTAAATAGAACATATGATCGAATATGTATATTATTTTTAAATATAAGAGGTTAAAATACATCATTCAATTTTATTTTATTTGTTTAATAAATGTGTAATTATGAAAATTAATTACACAATGATGATACAATATACATTCAATTAATGAAACAATCAAATAAGTTATTTTATAAATATTAAAATAAATATAAATTGAAATAATTTAGCATCACTAATAATATTCATGGAGAATATGATGTTTTGGGAGTGTATTAAATTAATTTTATTTAAGTTATCCTTTTGAATTTATTTTATTATGGTCAACGTAATGAATGGTGTCTGAATTGACACTAATAATATTTTATGAAAATAATATTCTATTAAGTTTGTTAAAAACTATAAAAATCCAAAATAAAGTTAAACGGGATAAATTATGGTCTCAAATATCATATATTGATCATTTATAGTATAATTTACCCATTATAATTAAAAACCTATCTTTAAATATGGAAATTTTTGTTACCGTAGTTAAACATAAAATTGGTCATCAAATGGTTAATCAAAATGAAATTTTTTAAAATTACAAAAATAACATTTATAAAATATATTATTTTATGGTATCACACACTATCACACATTATCTATGAATTAATTTCCATTCATAGGTATTCAAATCCGTATTTAATTATTATATGTTAATCCTCTGAGAAATTCTTAATGTACTCCTCACCTATAGTATAGAGGGAAAACTCTTACCTAATACCATTTCACCACATTATGATTTATAGAAAAACCAATATATAAGAGAATATCTTTTTCACTTCCCTATACACATGCTATTGTTTTTTGTCTTCCCAATTAACCAACTCTATTTTACATTAAATGAGACCTAAAGGATCTGTTTTGAAGAATATGTAATTACTCTAACAGATCACTCTCTTTATCTATTTTTTTATAACTAATATAGATAATATATAAATATATATCATAAAATATTATAATTATTATCCCCCATATTCTATAATTCTATTACGATTATGAAAATTCTATTATACATCACCTTTCCCATTGAACTTGAAGTAAAAGTATCACTCTTGTAAACGTATGGCTTATCATCTCAACATATCAATTCAATTAATTTTATATCCCCGTATTAATTCAGTGGGAACTATGATGTTTTTAAGGTTTATATATTATACCTATTACATGATTATACTTATTTAATGAGAATATCATATCTAGCTTTTACTGCCTAATATTTTCTATAAATGAAAATCTACTCGTGTGTACATATAGATTACCATCTATATGATGCGATATGATAAATTTTTCAACTATCATTAACATTGGTATTAATAAGGATATATTTTATGAATATATATGAAATATAAGCCAAGAAATTATTTTTAAATTATGAACTTCTATTTCTTTTAATATGATAAGATAATTGAAACCAATGGTCGTGAGTACGTACTACCAATTGTATCCATGAATTGTAAGTTTTATTTTATATCACATACTTTTATGAATCACCATGTATATATATATATTATATCTATATCATTTTTATCATTTAGGATATGATGAAATAATTAGATAATTTAGAGGACCCAGAATAACATGTCTGCACTTGTATGAAAAGAACAGTTATTAACTGGAGCATAACATTAACATAGAATTTTTAATATTCGAGTAATATAATTTCATAAGTAAATCATATATTGAATTAAATATATATTAATATGTTTCTATGTTATATTAATAATAAAAATATATTTCTTATACATGAATTTTTAATTTATATAAAATGAGTAAAAACTTATGGTAAGGTATTTTTTGTCTCTCTTTTATTTCAATGGGACACATGACTTATACACTAATTATTTCTTCTATGTTGTGTATATACCTCCAATTAAAATATTTCATGATACTTATTATGAATATTATGTTATTTTCATATTCACATAAATTTCTCTCTTTCATGTGGAATATGAATCTACAGATTATGATGTTATAAGTGTTTATTTAAAAATACCATCAACATTCATGATTGTTTAATTTAAAATATCCATCGTAGAATATTTATCATCATCATCCATGTTTCATAAAAAAATAAAATCTATTATTATTATTATACTATGAATATTTGAAGTTATTTTTTCCACATTTTATTTTTTACTAAATGGTTTGAGAGGAATCGTTATTGTAATTTTTCAAATGATGCAGTTTTGTGACTTTTCGGGAAAATGTATGCGAGGAATGTTTTTTTAAATTATATGTAATTAATGACATTTTCTGGTATCATGAACCCTTATTTATTTTAATCATACATTTAATCTTATAAGGTTCTTTTCATAGAAATTCTTACAGTTAATATTTCATGTCACTTTAAGAATTTGAATTCAGAAAGGAATGAATATTTTCCTCATGAATTATTTCAAGTAATCTTTCAATACCATTTTACTTCAAAGATAACAATTTTTGATGTTATTTATGATTTAATAAATATATAGAACATGGATATCATTATAATTCATTCTCTGAATGGTTTATTATTATGAAGGAATTATATTTATGAAATCTATTTCTTTTACATGAGTAATGTTTTGATGAAGTATTTATGAAACTAATTTCATTAAATGGGTTCTGAGGTTATGGATGATTTGTGGTTATTTTTCAAACATATCTATAGTTTTCATTAAGTTATACATTTGAAAAATATCTCCCTATAATGAAAAGGTTTATAAATTATATTACATGAGATAGTTACAGAAAACAAGTAAATGTGATTGATTTGTTGTGCGAAACAAATCTATGTGCTTGATATGTAAGGGACACAAGTGATAAGGCTTGATTTTAGTGTCTTGGAAGTTAATATTGTCATATGAAAACTTTTTCTATACTTATTATTTTTTCACAAAAATTTATTACTTGAATATATCATTCAATAATGATATATTATGATTTTTCATTCATATGGTTCCTGGTAATGTATTATTACATAACTCATGTTTATGATCCATTAATGGATGGGTATGAACTTTGTATGTTATTATCATGATAACATACTCGTATTTCTAATTATATGATTTTATAAGATAATAAATGGATATCTTTCATGTTTATCCTTGCTGGGCAATTGAGCTCACCTTTTTCTTAAGATTCCTTTCCACAGTTTATAGATAATGTTATTCAATATGAGTTAAAAAGGAGAATATATATATATGAGAGATATTAATGATATTTCCCCAAATTGGAAGGATGTGTTACATCATTCCTAAGGCACTAAACTATTAGGATCCTCATCCTTGAGTTCTTTGAATGTAATGAATATTTTTCTAAAATGATGTACCATCCATGTATGCAGATATTGAGTCAATATATGATAATACCAAGATAGCCTTTCAGGAAAGATATGCACACTATAAATTAATAATTATTCCTTTCAAACATATGAATTAACATATTATCATCGTGGATTTTGTGAATAGTGTGACATGATATAGATCAGGTTGACATGAATCATCAATTGATCTAGAAAACAATAATCCCTCAAACACACCTCCCTTTATACAAGCGGTTTTCTACTAGCGGTGAGGGCCAACAAGGATATAATGGGGGAAACTATCCACTTATATTAGAGTGATATAACAAAAGAAGAAACTAAATACATAAAAATCCATGACCATTAGAGTACACATAAAAAACATATAAAAGTAAAAAAAATAGTACAAAATGTAGTGTTGAATATAGTCTCATTGATCAAACATATAGTCATTGGTTCCCAATAGGATAACCACACAAACAGAATAAAATATTGAAAATAAATACACAAGAATCCACTGCAACTCTGAGAAGAACCATGAAACTTGTCTTCATGACTGCTGAACTACATTGTCACAAACCAAAGATTCCACCTGAGCATTCCCAAACAAATAGGAATCATTGGACCTCCACCCAATCAACTACATCAGGTTCTCAACCTAAAATTAGGAATAAGGTATGCACACCCACCATGTTTGTGTTTGATCCCTATAAAAAACAGATGTGTTTATTATTATAACCTAGATTTATATTTTTAATTATTAATAAACTCTTTATTACATCTTGATTATTATTATACATAACATAGTATCTTATTATTTTATAAGCGTAACATTTACCCTAATAGGTTATTGTAGTTCCCTGTCATGATGAGAACCTATAAGTTTCATGATATTACTCTTAATTATATTTTCTAAAGACAAATGGTATAATTTGAGGGAATCAAATGATTCAGACTATCATGGGTGGAGACTCATATGACTTTGATGAATCTTCTCATGGTGTATGGACTTGTTATTCTCCATTATAGGATATTAGTATTAAGATATATACAAGTATGAAATCCACATTTATATGTATCATTGGATTTTCATATCTATGTATGTGTGTATTGATCCAAAAGAATATGTTTATTATTAATGAATATTATATGTTGTGTAATTTTATGTGCTACGGAAAGTCATGATGAAAATGTTCATGGTGATGTATGATATGTTGGGTGCATCAAGAGTAATGTTGAATTATTAAATAATGTGACAAAAGGTAATGAAATACAGGCCCAACTGTAAAGTATAAGAAAAATTGAAAATAGCTCCTGCGAACACCCACCAAGGATCCTACCTGAAGGGTAGGTACAACACTCGAACGAACATCTCTGTGATATGTCTTGTCTAATGGTCCATCTCTGAGAAGCCTCCAGACATGGAACCCTCAGCCTTGATCAATTTTTTCGGTCATCTTTACCAGACACAACAAGGTGTGGGTGTAGCCCATGTAAGTGTGAGTATAACGATACTCAGTAGGGACCCCGAGACCCTGATGGTCTCTCTAAATCCATGATGGATAAACCACAAAGAATGAAAAATAACATACAACCCTACTTAGGAATATGCCCATACATATACCTATGTTATCATGTATACCCATATCATTCATGAGGAATCACTAGGCCCAATTCTATAGCCTAAAATTATACTATTCCATGATAGAAAGAGTTATACATAGGTATGTATCACAAAGGTATCGCCACACAGAAGAATACCATGTATGTATGTACCATAAAGGTATCATCACACATAATAATACCATGAATGTATCTATGAAAAATGTTACACCACACCGAAGAATACCAGAAAGGTAAATACCACAAAGGTAAGTACTCAGCTCACACTAGGTATAACATAAGTACAGAAGTATAGATGATTAGTTGTATTGCTAGATCATCTTACTTCATCCAAAAGCTCTGCTATTGACCCACACATGATTTGAAGACGACCCACACCTGATTTGGAGTTTACCCACATAGGATCATAATGTGCTAACCCACCCAGGATCACTAAGTGCTGACCCACACAGGATCAGTATGCGCTGACCCACAAAAGAGCGCAATGCGCTGACCCACAAAAGATATGAAGATTCTCCAAGTACCACTAGTCGTAGGGTTCCTCCACTATGCATGCATGATTCCGTAAGGTTATTCTCCTCAATAAAATGGTAAATAAAATAATTGACATGAATCAAATTATTATCTATCCCAATTGTCCTCCATGTCATAAGGAACCCAATGCGACTGACAGCACGTCAATTAGATGTTCGGATTGTATATTATTAGTGTTTCCATTCCAAGGGCCTGGTTGGATTCATGTTCAATCCAATGCGGACACACTCTAGCTTTGTCCAAATCTCAAATGGGGTATACCAAAATGACTATATCGATCCAAGGATTCCGTAGCAGCATACATTTCATCAAACAGACTCCCGGTTCTCAAGATACGGTCAAAAAGGTGAAACTGGGTCTGCATGGGCCCAGGTCCCGTCCGACCCTGTCGAAATGACCCGTGTCTGGACCGGATGGCATGGGCCTCAGTTCGCCCATCTCACTGGACAATTTTCATTCCTGACCCATGAAGGGGGCGACCCGGCCCGGTGGCTCGGCCCGCTGTGGCGGCCCGCGTTGCGAACCGCTGTCGGTTGGACCACTGTGGCGGGGTATGCCCTAGCCGACGCCCAAGAGGGAGGCGCCTCCCATGTCACCGAAACGGCCAAAGGTACATTCAATATTCGGAAGTGGGACCTTCTACAGTAGGTCAAGCTTGGTGTGCCATGATCGGATGGTTCTCCGGTTGGTCCTCCACCCAACGGCGCGGGAATGCTGCTGTCCTCCCCGGCCGGTCAGGTGTCGTCCACCATTTGGCCTCCACTAGAGCGAAATGGTCGCGGACTTCTACAACTGTGGCGCGTACACACCTTGTCCTACATACACACAACCGGAAGGTGTTCCAGAAACCTTCCTCTTCCACGGTTCACCACATATCATTTATAATCCAAAAAATATAATGACCACATATTTGCAATCCTTGGGTCGAGGGCTCCACGTCCATATGTCGCGCTCAACAAAAAATTATGTTTCTTGTGTTGTTAATTATTTGGCATTGAAAAACTCATAAAGAATGCACAAAGAACAATGAAAAGGGGAAAGATATAAGTGTGGAATGATGGACATATTCGTTTGGTCTTCGTCATTTTGAATCCATAATATGAATAATCTACAAATAAATTCAATCATATTTCAAAATTAAAACCCCTTCCTCGATCGTCCGATGGAGGTGGCGTGAGGAAGAAAATGAATTCGATGAAGATGTTGACGTCGGCGTTCATCACACCCGCAATACACTCCAAATTCACTTCCTCAATCTTGATCTGGATGATTCTCTTCGTTGGATAGGTTCTTCGTTGGAGGAAAATATTTCTCCTAAGTTTCTCTTAATATCTCCTTTTCCCAAAATCATCAGACATAATGAATGGTGAGTAGCCACGTCATTAAATTATGTTTATAAATTAATCAAAGTTGGAAAATTAATTAAGTTTAAGTTTGAACATTACATTGGGAGGATTCCAAGGGTTTCCCCACATTAATTGGGATAGTTCAGGTGGTCTCCACCCATAAATATCCAAATGGGAGGTTTTAATTTCAAAAATAAATTAAATCATTTTTTTTATTTTCTCCCACAAAATGTCCAAAAAAATAACTTTCACCCTTGACCTACTACGGTCAAGGAGAAGGGCTCCTTAAGTGAATACTGGCACTGCGAGTTCCATGGTGTCCTCAGAATACAATTCCGACCACCCGTTCAAATGTTACGAAACACAACTCACGTGTTTACTGAAAATACCCAAAAAAATCAAAATTTCATTCCAGGTACACCGAGCCTCAAGAACCATGCACCATTAATTTTCTAGGACTCATAATATTTACATATAATTAAAAAAATTACATGATAAAATCTGGGTCTTTACATTCTCCCCATCTCAGGTCTTTGTGTCCATGAATGATATAACATAATGTATGGATACAAGTGGGGATACTATGCATGAATCTAAGCTTCCTTCTCCCATGTTATGTCTTGGAGGTTCCCATGCTGCCAATGAATGTGCACCAAAGGTATCGACCGCACACATTGGACTCTCTCATGTCAATCCTCAATCTCCATAGAAACCTCTAAAAATGTCACCTCATCGTCGATGTCCATCTCACCATTGTCGATGTCGTGAGATGATTCGTGCAAGTATCTCGTCAACTGGGATATGTGGAAAAAGTCATGCACCCGATGAAACTGATGGGGAAGAGATAAGTGGTATGCCACATTTCAAACTCTGATGAAGACTGAGAAGGGTCCAATGAACCTTGGAGATAACTTGTCTCCCTAGCCAAACATCCGCAAAACTCTTCAGGGTAATACCCCTAGAAAGACATGGTCTCCATCCTCGAACTCTAGAGGTCTCCTTCTCCTGTCAGCATAGTATTGTGTCCTGGTTTGTTTAGTTTTCATCTGCTCCTGGATGATATGTACCTTCTCCATGGTAGCCCGTACCATCAATGGTCCCAAGAGTGCTGACTCCCCTAGGTCATTCAATCACCATGGGGATATGCAAGGTCGACCATAAAATTCCTTTAATGGTGCCATACCGATAGTGGTGTGAAAATCGTTGTTGTATGATAACTCAACTATGGAAATTTGATCCTCCCAGCTATGACAAAAATAAAGTACGCAAACATGTAGAATTTCCTCGAGAATTAGAACAATTTTCTCTATCTTACCAACCATCAGAGGATGGAAGGCGGCGCTCAACCGAAGTTTCATCCCAAATGACTCATACAACCCCTTCCACAGCCGAGAAGTGAAACATGCATCACAACCGGAGAGAATCGTCAAAGTCACTCCATGAATCCATACAATCTCTTGCACGTAGATGCGTCCCAAGATCTATACTGAATCATAATCTATGATAGGTAGGATGTGTGATGACTTGGTGAGTCATTCATTGATCACCGATATAGAATCATGCCCCCTAGACATGCGTGGAAGTCTGATCACTGAGTCAATGGATATTCCATCCCACTTCCACTCTGGAACCTCAAGTGGCTGAGCTATGCCAACTAGAACATGATTTTGGGAATTCACTTGTTTCCAAGTGAGGCATCGTGAAACAAACACTGCCATTGCCTTCTTCATCTCTGGCCACCAATACTGATGTTGGAGGTCCTGGTACATCTTCCCCACACTAGGATGTACCTCTAGAGGGGACATATAGAACTCCCTCAACATTTCCTCTCGTAGCTCCACTAGTACAACTGTGCGTCCTATGAAAAGGATAGTGAGCTCCCCACCTTCAGAATACTGATCTGGTGGATGGCCTAAAGATATATGAGCACGTAGTGCCTCACAGTCGTTGTCCCCATGCAGCGCCTCCATGACTCACTGAAGGAGTGGGGTTTGAATTTCATAGACTGGAGGTACGCTGCTCCATCTCTATCCATGAAGGATATACCCAAAGAGGGTAGCTTCACTATCGCCTCACTCAGCAATTGTATAATAGAAATCTGGATGAGTGCATCTGCTATAAATTTTTCCTTCATATGAGTATAGAATATCTCAAAATTCATAATCGTGGAGGAAATCTAGCCATCATCAATGTCTCTAGTTCAGGTCCTTCAAAAGAGAAGATATACATGAGACTCTTATGATCAAAGTAGATTATAAAATGCTCTCACATCAAGTAATGTTGCCACATCATCAGAGATAAGACCATTGCTGCTATCTCCATGTCATGGGTAGTGTAATATTGAATTATTTATCCCTAAATCATAAATTATAACCACTATCACATAAATCTAAAATCAAAACACATAAAAACAAAAAAAAATCTAAAACCTAGTCTCAATATTCTTGAACTAAAACCCTAATCCTTGTACTTTAAATCCAAAAAGCAGAACCCTAATTCAAAAAACATATACCCTATACCCCAATCATGAAATACATAAATCAAAAACATAAAATCTATACCATAACACTAAAATATAAAGCAAAAACCCCAAAACCAAAACACAAAATCCTAAAAAAGTTTCCCAAAACACTATACATGAAACCCTAATCCCAAACACTAAATCAAAATATTCAAACTCTAAACCAGAAATCATAAACCATATATCCTAATTATGTAATCATTAACCATAAAACATAAAAGATAAACCTGATCAATTAAATCTAAAACCAAAAACCTGAAAACAAAAACCCAGAATCCTAAAACATATTCCCAAAACTCTATTCCACAATCCATAAAACCGAAAATGAAAATCCAAACAGTCGAAACATAAACTCAAAAATATATACCCTATTCCCTAATATTGATTATATTAACCATTAAAGATAAAAACTAAACCCTATTACTTATATCTAAAACCAACAACCTAAAACAAAACCCAAAAATTCTAAATCCTAGTCTCAAAACCCTATACCAAAAACCCTAATACCTAAACTCTAAAGACAAAAATCCAAACCCTAAACCCAAAAAAAATACTATATACCATTATCTTGAAATCCACGACCTTAAAACATAAAATATAGACCATATCTCTTCAATCTAAAAATAAAACACTAAAACCAAAACCCCAAATCCTAAAACCATGTCCAATAACCCTATACCCTAAACCCAAATCCCTAAAATCTAAATCCAAAAATATGAACCCTAAACCCAAATACATTTAACCTATATCCTAATCTTGAAATACTAATCCAGAAACATAAGAGTTAAACCATATCATTTATATTTAAAACCAAAACTCTTAAACTAAAACCCAAAATCCTAAAACCATGTTTGAAAACCCTATAACTAAAACCCTAATCTTTGAACACTAAATCCTAGAATCCAAAAGCTAAAACCAAATAAATATACGATATTCCATAATATGGATATCCTTAACAATAAAACAAAAATGTTAAACCCTATCACGTAAATCTAAAACCAAAAACCAAAATCCTAAATCCTTGTCCCAAAACCATATATATGAAATCCGAATCCCTAAACTCTAAATCCAAAAAGCCTAACCCTGAACTAAAAAACATATAACCTATACCATAATATTGAAATACATAACCCTATAACATAAAATCTAAACCCTATAACTTAAATGTCAATCCAAAATCCTAAAATTAAAACCCAAAATGCTAAAACCTAATCCCAAAACCCTATACCTGAAACCCTAATCTATAACCACTAAATCCAAAATGCCAAACCTGAAACCCAAAAAACATATAAAATATTCCCTAATCTGGAAATCATTAACCCTATAACCTAAAATCTAAGCCTTATCTCTAAAATCTAAAAAAACATAAAACCAAAACCCAAAATCCTAAAAACGATTACCAAAAACCTATACCCAAAAATACAATCCCTAAACTCTAAATCCAAAAGACAAACCCTTAAACTAAATACAAATACCCTATACCCTAATCTTGAAATTTATGACTCTAAAATGTAAATGTTAAACCCTATCACTTTAATCTAGTAACAAAATCCTAAAACCAAAACCCAAAATCCTAAAACCTAGACCCAAACCCCTATACCCTAAACCACAAAACCTAAACACTAAATCCAAAAATAAAAAATCTAAACTGCAAAAAAATTCACCATATACCCAAATCATGAAATTCATAACCCTAAAATATAAAATCCAAACCCTATCACATATATGTTAAACCAAAATCCTTAAAGGAAAACCTAAAATCCTAAAAACTAGTCCCAAAAACCTATACCTGAAACCTTAATCCATAAACACTAAATCCCAAATGCTGAAACTAAAACCAAAAAACAACTACCCAAATCCCTGATAATTAAATAATTATACCTAAAACCAAAACTCTATCCCTTAAATAGAAAACCAGAACCCGAAAACAAAAATCTAAAATCCAAAAACCTTGTCCAAATACCCTATAACCGAAACCGTATTCCCTAAACTATAAATCCAAAAATCTAAACATTTAACCCAAAATAAATACCTAATATTATAATAATAAAATACAAAACCATAAATCATTAAATCTAAACACTATCACTGAAATTTAAAATAAAACCACAAAAACCAAACCCAAAATCCTAAAACCTAGTCCCAAAATCTTATACCTGAATGTAACGACCCAAAGTTTCATTAATAGAAAATCCATCTTGATTTAGGTAAATGTCTCTTTGTGTAAAATTTTTATTTAAGATGTCAAATTATTTGGTTTTATGTTATGAATTGTGACTATTTCTTTTATAGTCGTTGAACAGTGATGACATGATTAGTATAAATATAGGGATTTTAAAAAATCTAATTTACTCAGAAAAAGGAAGTGATGTCCTCATCCAGTAGAATTGCTCCATAAAAAGCCCATTTATCAGAGCTTGGAAAATAGGTGGCACCCTTGGGCATCTCTCTTGATGAAGCCCAAGCTGAGCTTCATCATGTCATGCTCGAACAGGACCGTCTACTGGAAAAGTGGACGTTGATAGAGATTACCACATGAGCAATGTTATCTGACCCCCCAAGAGGTTGTTACCATCGCACACCTTACCCTTAGGTCTTATGAGGTTGTATTAAGGGGTTATGTAACAAATAACTATTGAGCAATGTATTGTTTTCAAACAATTCAAAATAATGTTTTTTAAAGGGGGAGATTATTTCAAATAATACTCTGTCTCTTTATGATGATTTTGATGCTCACAAATACCCTTAATTATTTACTAATTATTTCGTTGAGTATTTTGCAGGAATTAATTTTATTTATTTATTTCATACAACGAGATTTCATACTTCACTGTAGCGCAAGATCAATTTTAGCGTGTTCTGGAATCACTGTAGCGCAAGATCAAATTTAGCATGTTCTGGAATCACTGTAGCGCGAGATCAATTTTAGCGCGTACTGGAATCACTGTTCATACCCTACGTTGATGAACGTAACGTATGGATGAAAAGTTTACTTTTTATGTTAAAAGAAACGTATGGTTAAGGAACCTTATGTTATTTTGAAACGTATGGTTAATGAATCTTACGTTGTTGAAAAGTATGGAAGAAGAACATTACGTTTGGAAGGAACATTACGTTTTCGTTGTTGGACAAGTATGGAAGAGAAACCGTACGTTAGTTTTCAGTGTTGAGTATTTTTCTCAAAAGTATGGATCATCAACCTTACTTTTATAATCAACCATACGTTCTTTGGAGAGTTGAAGCGAGACAAAGTATGGATGATCAACCCTACGTTTGAATGCTGAAGAGAAAGTATGTACGTTCTGAACCTTACGTTTGTGAACCTTACGTTTGTGAACCCTACGTTTGGAGCCACGTCATCAACCCTACGTTTGGCGTCGGGATATTTTTGACAGACGATATTTCCTTTTTGCATTGGTCAAACAAGCGGATTGTTAAGCGGATTTCGAGCCGATTCTTAAGTACGACTTTGACTGAATCAAAGACGATTTTCAACGGATTACTGATTGATTTAAACGGAGCTTTTTATGCCGATTCATCAGGGGAGTTACAACGGCTCTGTTATTTCATTTAATATCGCGAATATAAAGGAGATTTTCATGTATCTATTTATGCGGAAGATTTTCTCAGATTTGAATATATATGTTCTATCTTGGAAACGTCGGATATATATATACACAGGAAAGTGTGTGAAATATATAGATTGATCTTTTAACGAGAAAGAAACAGAGACTGTGAAAAGGCGTTCTTTTCTGGTGATCGAGAAGAAGTGTAAAACCTTTATTGCCGAAGGAAGATCTTGATAGCAGATTCACGTGTTCTACATCGACTATCTGTTTTGAATCTATTGCTGCTGAAGTTGTGAAGTTTCTGGTAATATCTATTGCAACTGGATCGACTCAGAACTGTTTTGATTACAGATCTTTATTTTCTGAAGACAACGATCTATCTACTGTCAATTGCATTCTGTTGCAATTGTGAAGAACAACTGGAGAAGTGTTTTCTTGATCGAAACCCTTTTTTATTTTTGAGTGATCAGCTTCTCGTTCTAAGCTGTGTGGGTTCGTGTTTGAACCAGGAAGGCTGTGTTTTCCTGAATCCTGTAAAGGTGTCAACTGCCTGTACTCAGTTGTGAACATGTCTGTGGAAACGAGGACCAGATAGTGAAAATCGCCAAGATCGTGGATTTGAGCGTTGGTGGAGTGGACTAGGGGACTTCTGTTCCCCGAACTACTATACATCCGTGTGTTCATGCTTTTACTTTTTCCGCTGCATATTTAATCGTGCAAAAGCATAGTGGACAGAATTTGTCTAAATTGAAGAGATTGTAATAATTTTGAAAAGACACAATTCACCCCCCCCCCTCTTGTGTATAATCCGTAGATTCAGATCCAACAATTGGTATCAAAGGAGGAGCTTCTTATTTTTAAAGTTTTATCAAGCTAGAAGTATTTAAAGATGATACATAGTGTATCATGGCTGATATGAGAGAGGGAATGTCAATGGTCAGAGCACCTTACTTTAATGGAGATAATTATGGTTGCTGGAAATCACGTATGATTATTTATCTGAAAAATCTTGGTTACAAAGTCTATTCAAAGATTCTGACTCCCTATGAAATTCCTGAAAATCTCGATACATGGAGTGCTGCTACAGAGGCTGAGTATGACATAAATTCAAAATCTATGAATGCAATCATCTGTGGTCTAGGACCAGATGAATTTAACAGAGTATCTCAATGCCCGACTGCATATGAAATGTGGCAAACAATAGCTATTGCTTATGAAGGAACAGATAATGTAAGATAGATGAGATATGCAACTGCTAAGTTAAAATTCGATAATTTCAGAATGATTGAAGGAGAGAGCATCACTCAGATGAATGGAAGATTGACAGAAATTGTCAATAATATAACAGCTCTAGGAGAACCAATCAAGCAGGCTGATCAAGCGTTGAAGGTACTGAGAGTACTTCCTACTCGATGGAATGGAATCTCTGCAGCAATCAGACAATCAACTTCTGTTAAAGATCTAATTATGAGAGAACTGATTGGTACATTGATGATGTACGAAGCTGAAATGCAAGATGAGGTAAATGAACATAAAGTCTACATAAAAAGGGAAAATACTTCTTTGAATGTGACTTCTCAACAAAAGGATAGAAAGATGAAGAACAGAGAAGTAAGTGCTAAATCAGAAAGCTCTGATTCTTCAAATTCGGATGAAGAACTGGCTCAGCTAGCCAGAAAATTCCGAAAGTTCTACAGTAAGAAGAAAGACTTCAAGAAATCCTTCAAAAATGATAGCAAGGAAGTGAGATGTTATGAATGCAAAAAGATGGGACATATCAGACCGGATTGCCCAAAATTGAAAGATGCAAAGAAGAAGAAATTCTTCAAAAGAGATGATTATGAACAGAAAGACAAGAAAGCTATGAAAGCTACTTGGAGTGTTTCTGAAGACTCAAGTAATTCTTCCGAATCAAGCTCAGAGAAGGAGGAATCCAATTTAAAAGCAAATATGTGTTTCATGGCCGAAACTGATGAGGTATCAGGTCACCAAAGAAAGAAAGAAATATGGTATATGGACAGTGGCTGCTCAAGACACATGAGTGGAACTTCAGCTAATTTCTCTTCTCTTACTCGAAAGGAAGGAGGACTTGTCACCTTTGGTGACAATGCCAAAGGAAAGATTATTGGTATTGGAACAGTTGGAGATCCAGAGACAGTCTCAATCAACAAAGTACTTTATGTACAAGGGTTAAAACACAATCTGATAAGTATCTCTCAACTCTGTGATGATGGATACACTGTTGATTTTACTAACAATAGTTGTACTGTTTCTAAAGATAAACTGTTTAAGTTTAGAGCACCCAGAACTGATAATGTTTATACTTTGGATTTGTATTCCTTGTGTAAACAACAAGTAAACTGCTTAACTGCTAATATAAGTGAATCCTGGATCTGGCATAGAAGACTTGGTCATTGCAATATATATGCTTTACATAAATTATCTAAGAAACATCTTGTTTCTGATTTGCCTAGTCTCAAATTTGAAAATGACAGATTCTGTGATGCATGTCAGCTTGGCAAGCAACACAAATCATCATTCAAATCTGTTAATAAAGTTGCTACAACTAAACCTCTATAACTTATCCATATGGATTTGTTTGGACCTTCAAGAGTAGAAAGTTTAGCTGGTAAATTATATGTTTATGTATTAGTTGATGATTATTCTAGATTTACTTGGATTTTCTTTTTGAAATTTAAAAGTGAAGCTTTTAGTTTATTTGAAGGATTTTGTAAATCAATTCAAAATGAAAAAGGTTTTAATATAATCTCATTGAGAAGTGATCATGGTGGAGAATTTGAGAACCAGGAATTTAATTCCTTTTGCTCAAACATGGGTATTAAACACACCTTCTCTGCTCCAAGAACACCTCAACAGAATGGGATTGTAGAAAGAAGAAATAGAACTATTCAAGAAATGGCTAGAACTATGTTAAATGAATATAGCCTACCTATATATTTCTGGGCAGAAGCTGTTAATACAGCTTGTTATATAATGTATAGAATTTTAATAAGACCTATTTTGAAAAAGACACCCTATGAACTATGGAATAACAGAAAACCTAAAGTAAATTACTTTAAAGTTTTTGGATGCAAGGTTTACATCTTGAATACCAAAGATAATCTTGGTAAATTTGATCCAAAATCTGATAAAGGTATTTTCTTAGGATATTCTGCAACCTCCAAAGCTTATAGAGTCTATAATAAAAATTCAAGGATTGTTGAAGAATCAGTTCATGTGAAATTTGATGAATCTGATCCTTTTGAGAAAAGGATAGAACAAATAGATGAACCTGATTCTAATGAAAACATGAGACTTGAGAATTTAAAGAATGATTTTGAAAATGATATAAAAGAAATTCAGTCCAGTTCAGAAGAACATGACACTGAAGAACCTTTAAATGTAATGCCTAGACAGTCTAGAACCTTAAAGAATCACCCTTTAGAATCTGTGATAGGTGACTTAGAGACTGGTATTCAAACTAAAAGAAACTTTGGAAACATAGTTGAATTCTCTGCTTTCCTATTCCAACAAGAACCTAAGACCATAGAAGAAGCCTTAGATGATGAGAGCTGGGTAATAGCAATGTAGGATGAATTGAACCAGTTCAAGAGAAATAAGGTTTGGGAATTAGTTGAAAGACCACATGATTATCCAGTAATATTAACTAAATGGGTCTTTAGGAATAAACAGGATGATCAAGGGATAATAACTAGAAATAAAGCAAGATTAGTAGCTAAAGGATATAATCAAGAAGAAGGAATAGATTATGATGAGACCTTTGCACCTGTAGCCAGGTTAGAAGCCATTAGAATCCTTTTAGCCTATGCATCTTATATGAATTTTAAATTATTTCAGATGGATGTTAAATCTGCCTTTTTAAATGGTTATTTAATGGAGGAAGTTTATGTTGAGCAACCTCCTGGTTTTGAAAATTCTCAAAAACCAGATTCTGTTTTCAAACTTACTAAAGCTCTTTATGGCCTTAAACAAGCACCTAGAGCTTGGTATGAAGACTAAGTTCTTTTCTTTTGAAAAATGATTTTACTGTTGGACTAGCAGATCCAACACTCTTTAAGAAAATTGTGAAAAATAATGTTTTGTTGGTTCAAATTTATGTTGATGATGTAATTTTTGGATCAACCAATAAAATTCTTTGTCATGAATTTTCAGAATTAATGCAAAAAGAATTTGAAATGAGTATGATGGGAGAATTAAATTCCTTTTTGGGTCTTCAAATATTTCAAAAATATTTTGGAAATGTTTTAAATCAATGCAAATACATTACTGATTTACTTAAGAAATTTGGACTTGAAAACAGCAAGACATTTACAACTCCTATGTGTACTAATATAAAACTTGATTTGGATGAAACTGGAAAATCAGTGGACAACAATTTATATAGAGGTATGATTGGTAGTTTGTTATATCTTACTGCTAGTAGACCAGATATAATGTATTCAGTATGTCTTTGTGCTCGATTTCAATCAAATCCCAAAGAATCCCACTTAACTGCTGTTAAAAGAATTTTTAGATATTTAAAAGGTACTATTTATCAATCTCTGCTTTATCCAAAAACCTCTGATTTTAATTTAATTTCATATTCAGATGCTGACTTTGGAAGCTGTAGATTAGATAGGAAGAGTACTTCAGGAACATGTCACTTTTTAGGAAAGTCTTTAGTATCATGGTCTAGTAAGAAACAACACTCAGTTGCCCTGTCAACAGCCGAGGCAGAATATGTGTCTGCAGGTAGTTGCTGTGCACAGGTGTTGTGGATGAAAAACACTCTTATGGACTTTGGATTAAATTTCAATAATACACCTATTTTATGTGATAATACTAGTGCAATTAATATTTCAAAAAATCCTATTAGTCATTCTAGAACTAAGCACATTGATATAAGACATCACTTTTTAAGAGATCATGTGTTTAAAAAGGATATATTTTTAGAATTTATAAATACAGAAAATCAATTAGCAGATATTTTTACTAAACCACTTCCCACGGCAAGGTTTGAATTTATTAAGGGGGAGTTAGGTTTATTTAATTTTAAATAGTTTTTTTTAATCTTATTCTGTTTTTGAATTCTGCTTAATTTCTGTTTCCCGCTATAAGTAATTTTATTTTGTTTTAAATAAAAGTAATGATTAGTGATTACACGGGAATCAAGGCTGTCAGAACCGTTTCACCTTCTAAACTGTTTCACCTTTTTCGGAAACCCTTTCGAAAACCTAAAACTGCACATCTGCTCCAAAACCCTTTTCTGAATCTTCAAACCCTAAACTTACGAACCTTCAGAAATCGTTGTTGAAATGGCAAGGACTAAGCGTCCAGATGAAGCTGAGAGCAGTGCTGCAAAGAAACCTAAAGTAGTTGGTCGGAAAATACTGCAAGGTAAAGTCATAGATTTAGAATGGCTGTTTGAAACTAATTTACTGTTGAAGCAAGCGTTGTCGTTTCAAAACCTTGAGCAAGCTTTTAATAGTGAAAATTCTGAGTTTCTATATGAGGCAGAAATGAGACATTTCTTTAGAACTGTTCAGTTTAGCCTTGGAGATACGGAGGATAGTTTATTGGCTCAAATAGAGGATAAGGACTTTTCCATATCATCTGTAGAGATAAGTCAAATTCTTAACTGCCCTCATGAAAGAGATTTTCATTTCGATTTACGGAATATTAGAGATTCTATACATAAGTCTGAAGACATTATGTCTTTTCTGTTTGGAACCAGAGTGATAAAGAAAATGTTTATTAATGATTTGGAGCCCGATCAGAAAATCTTGGTGAAATTTGTTCAGACTGGTTTAGCACCAAGGATGGCTGAGATGGAGAAAATCCTATACCCTGACATGTACATAATGTATCTTCTGATGTGTGATATTAAGTTTAATTTTCCTCGGTTTATGATAAGATATCTGAGATACTGCTGTCAGAGTGAAGGAAGAATGACCTTTTTCCCTTATGGAAGGTTCATTTCTTTGTTTTTGCATAAAAGAGGAATGATCAGATTGGTAGATGCTGGGGTGAAATGTCACCACAGTAATGTTTTTAATGCTGGAACTTTAAGGAAAGTAGGATACTTCTGGAGCACAATTAAAGGAAAACTCTTACCTGTTGGAGCTGAGGAAGACTCGGAGAGTGCTCAGGCTCAACCAGCTAAGTCCAAGGAGGGACAAGCAGAATCAAGAGTTAGTACAGTGGCAAGGAGAATTCGCTTTGAGATGGAGGAAGTTGAGGAAGAGAGAAGTCAAGAAGGACTTCAATCTAGAAGGAAGAGGTCAATTAATGAAGAAATTATCTCTCCTGCCTTGAAATCCTCTGAACCGGTAATTTCTTATTCATTTGTGAGAGAAGCTGTTGTGGAACAGACTGCACCGATAGAGGAACCGGCAGCTCAACCGGAAATCCAAAAAGAACCTCAATCTGCTGCTGTGGCTGTTGAAAAAGTAATTCCACAAGAACAACTTATGGAGGCAGTGCCTGGTGAAGAAGTGGCCCGACCTCAAGATTTACATGAAAATATTGTTCTTGACCATTCAGTAGAAGTCAGAGAGACTACTGTTCGTGATGAACATACTTTTAAAGCTCATACAGAGGTACTTCAGGAAGATTTTTCAGCGGAAGAGTTTCAGGCTTCAAAAGCTAGTTCAGTGGATCAACCTTGTCAGGATAAGGACAAAGAACAGTCAGATGCAGATTCTTTACCACTTGCCCTGCCTCATCAACCTATTTCTGAACATGAGAATAGAGCACAGGGTGCCCCTGATTCGAGAAAAGAAGAAGTTGTTGAGTTGTACAAGCGTATCTCTCAATTAGAATCTGAGAATGTTAGTCTCAGAAATTCTATGAACTTAGAGCAGTTGAGGTTTCAGAAGCTGAAAGAATCTACTGTTTCAAGATAGGAAGTAGATTTGTTTAAGACTGATATGCTGCATGCTGTTGATCAGTTAAAATCAGAGATGGTAAAGAAAGATGATTTGTCTGAGATGAAGATTTACATGGAGAATAAATTTGAGTCTGTTGCAAACAATGCTGTGAGTGGATCCGGCTCTTCACCTGATTTGATTCGGAGATTTCAAGAAATTACTACAGCAATGAGCAATATGAGTGACAGATTACACGATCTTCAGTGTAATAGTGCCCCTTTGTCAGTTTTGCTAGATAATCAGAAATTTTTAGTGGATCAGTTGACATCTGGAGAGAAACCGATTAGGATTCTTTTGAATCAGTTATCAGAGAAAATGGCTCTTTTTGTTGAAAAAGAAGAAAGAATGCATGAGTTTAGCAGAGTTAATTTGATTGAAGATATTCATATGACTCAAGAGAACAGAGATCTTATCATCAAGTTAGGAGATGGGATGATGAAGAGGCTCATAGAACAGTTTACAGAGATCAAGACCGCGATTCAAAGGAAATAGACACCCTTTTTTCCCTGTCTTATCTATGAACCTTTATTCCTTTGTATATCACAATCGTTTATATTTGAAAGCTTGTGAATGAAAATTCTTTTCTTACTTCTTTTTGTTTTGTTTTTTATTAATTTATGTTTAAGTTAGCCAGTATAACAAATTCACTTATTCATACACAGTTAATTATAGCATTTACTTATAGTTCAGTGCAATATTGAATGTGTTCAAATCCGTAATTTTTCATTCTTTTTGATATCACAAAAAGGGGGAGAATTTGGATAAACACAACATTTAAATTCATTTGTTTCCTATGAAGAAATTTGGATATATGGGAGAAGACATTTATCTTTTATCTATTTTTTAGCTGAAAATTTATTTTTATGGGGGAGAAATTTTATTATAGTTAAATATTGTTTTAATCCTTTCAGAATTCTAAAATTTTATAAAACTTTTTTTTTCAATAAAGATTGCAATTAAATTAGTTCTATTATTTTATTGGTTTTGTGATCATCAAAAAGGGGGAGATTGTTGAGCAATGTATTGTTTTCAAACAATTCAAAATAATGTTTTTTAAAGGGGGAGATTATTTCAAATAATACTCTGTCTCTTTATGATGATTTTGATGCTCACAAATACCCTTAATTATTTACTAATTATTTCATTGAGTATTTTGCAGGAATTAATTTTATTTATTTATTTCATACAACGAGATTTCATACTTCACTGTAGCGCAAGATCAATTTTAGCGTGTTCTGGAATCACTGTAGCGCAAGATCAATTTTAGCGTGTTCTGGAATCACTGTAGCGCGAGATCAATTTTAGCGCGTACTGGAATCACTGTTCATACCCTACGTTGATGAACGTAACGTATGGATGAAAAGTTTACTTTTTATGTTAAAAGAAACATATGGTTAAGGAACCTTACGTTATTTTGAAACGTATGGTTAATGAATCTTACGTTATTGAAAAGTATGGAAGAAGAACATTACGTTTGGAAGGAACATTACGTTTTCGTTATTGGACAAGTATGGAAGAGAAACCGTACATTAGTTTTCAGTGTTGAGTTTGTTTCTCAAAAGTATGGATCATCAACCTTACTTTTATAATCAACCGTACGTTCTTTGGAGAGTTGAAGCGAGACAAAGTATGGATGATCAACCCTACGTTTGAATGCTGAAGAGAAAGTATGTACGTTCTGAACCTTACGTTTGTGAACCTTACGTTTGTGAACCCTACGTTTGGAGCCACGTCATCAACCCTACGTTTGGCGTCGGGATATTTTTGACAGACGATATTTCCTTTTTGCATTGGTCAAACAAGCGGATTGTTAAGCGGATTTCGAGCCGATTCTTAAGTACGACTTTGACTGAATCAAAGACGATTTTCAACGGATTACTGATTGATTTAAACGGAGCTTTTTATGCCGATTCTTCAGGGGAGTTACAACGGCTCTGTTATTTCATTTAATATCGCGAATCTAAAGGAGATTTTCATGGATCTATTTATGCGGAATATTTTCTCAGATTTGAATATATATGTTCTATCTTGGAAACTTCGGATATATATATATACACAGGAATGTGTGTGAAATATATAGATTGATCTTTTAACGAGCAAGAAACAGAGACTGTGAAAAGGCGTTCTTTTCTGGTGATCGAGAAGAAGTGTAAAACCTTTTTTGCCAAAGGAAGATCTTGATAGCAGATTCAGGTGTTCTACATCGACTATCTGTTGTGAATCTATTGCTGCTGAAGTTGTGAAGTTTCTGGTTATATCTATTGCAACTGGATCGACTCAGAACTGTTTTGATTACAGATCATTATTTTCTTGAAGACAACGATCTATCTACTGTCAATTGCATTCGGTTGCAATTGTGAAGAACAACTGGAGAAGTGTTTTCTTGATCGAAACCCTTTTTTATTTTTGAGTGATCAGCTTCTCGTTCTAAGCTGTGTGGGTTAGTGTTTGAACCAGGAAGGCTGTGTTTGCCTGAATCTTGTAAAGGTGTCAACTGCCTATACTCAGTTGTGAACAGGTCTATGGAAACGAGGACCAGATAGTGAAAATCGCCAAGCTCGTGGATTTGAGCGTTGGTGGAGTGGACTAGGGGCCATCTGTTCCCCGAACCACTATACATCCGTGTGTTCATGCTTTTACATTTTCCGCTGCATATTTAATCGTGCAAAAGCATAGTGGACAAAATTTGTCTAAATTGAAGAGATTGTAATAATTTTGAAAAGACACAATTCACCCCCCCTCTTGTGTATAATCCGTAGATTCAGATCCAACAATAACTATTTCTATGTTCATATATGTTATTATTTTTATATAATAATGAATATACCTTCTTGTCATTATAGACACATTGTAAATATTTTTTTAGGTAGAAATAATGTATTTGGTTATTATTTAATTAAGAAATATATTTTATCAAATTAATGGATTTTTTAATCGAATAATATTTTAATAAAATATTATTATTATTAAATTAATTTTATTATATATTAATTATCGTATAATTTTATGAATTTAATTGTAATTTTTTTAAGGTTTGAAGGCCATTTTTTTCAAAACTCGTGAATTTTCGATAAATGTCTGTTTTTTAAGGTGAAAATTAAAATATTTAGAAAATTATTTCGATAAAATGAATATTATTTCTAGAATTAAGACTTTGAAATTATCCAACAGTGAATTTTTCATAATTTTCTGAGTGTCAATTATTTGGGTAAAAAATAAATACCATTTAAATATATAATGTGTTTTATGACATCATAATGACCAAATAATGATGTAATAAAATACTATAAGCTTTCTGTTCGGCCAATAAATGTTGTACCATTAAAATAATTTGAGTTTGGGTTTGTTTGAATTATTTTAAAAAGCATTAATGGACCCCAAAAGACATATTAAAAATCATGTCTTTTTAAATTGTTTTCCATGGGAGTGTCACTCACCTCCACATAAGCAACCCCATTATGTTTAGAAGATCGGACATTGGCCTTATAAAATATCGTTTTCTTCTACCCTTTTCCAAAGACCAAGTAGAAAAACCCATGGACTGGTTTGTGGTTTGGATTAGTTTAATGTAAGGGTTTCCAAACCTAAATAATAAATAATTCATTCCCCTTTCCTATATAAACCCACCCATGATTCCACTTCCTCCTCACTCAATGAATTTGGAGTTCATCCAACCTCTGCAATAATATCTGTAAAATCCTCCCACGGTGCCCCTAGCTCCCAAGAAGCCTCTCTCATGCATCTCTCTGGCCTTTGGAAGCAGACTTCATGTAAGGGGTTTGCTTTCTTTCTCATTTTTTCTAATTTTATTAATATTGTTATGCCCTTTTAATTTCAATTATAAATGCTGGAGTATGGTTTCACACCTCCCCCATACAACCCTATTATTCTTTGAATGATTGGATACCCATTTTCCCTCTCATTAAATTCCTCCCATGTACACCCATTACTATGCCGAAATTTCGAAAGGAACATCTATCTCCTCAATTACATTCAATCAATACTTTTGTATCATAAATCTAAATTCCATTACAATTGTTGGCACATGTGTATAAATGACTCCCTTACTGTCCATATCATGTAGACATGATGAGACACCCATTTCTCTCTCATCAACCTATTTTTATGAATTCTTATATAACGTCGTTAAACTGCAGAAATTGAAATGATATTCTAAGCCAGTTCCATAGTGCAGTGAATACCATGACCATTTATCTATCAAGGGTGTTAACCTTCATGCACATTTAATTGTTTACTATAAGGTTTCATTCCACATTCCTTTTTCATGGAATAAATTTTTATGTTTTATGAATCCATGTTTTATGATCCATGTGGCACACTTATGCATGAAATGAAATGATTAAGAAGGGTGCACCCTTATAGTGCTCCATTGCATTGGGTAAAGTATAATATCATGATACATCAAGTGAAATGAGTGTTGACTCATGATAATTAAATTGAAATTGGGGTTTACTCTTACTTCATTTTCAATGAGGATTTACTCATGCCCCAAGTGCAATGGGCCTTGGATCATTCTAATTCCATGTTAAGTGTTGTTGCCACATTTCCATGTTATGATTATCAGGGTGTATCATGCCTTTATGTCCATGTTTAAATTGTTCTGTATAGATATTCCTATTGTCTAACATGTATTGTAATTCTCATTTATTCTATGTGTATTTCCTTACTGGGATTTATATATCTGCCTTTTCTTATGCATGTCCCCAGGTTATCCCATGCAATGCTACGTACGAGGGAATGTAGTGGTCATGTGAAGGATGTTTTCAATAAATATGTTATATTACTTTTTTTAAATTGTTATGTAATGATCCTAATCCCCAACGACGCTAGACATCTCAATATTCCATGTTGTTTCAAGTGAATAGTTAATGTAATAAATCATGTTTATGTTTGTAATAAAAGCATGGTTATCACTATTGGTATCAGAGGATAGGCTTAGTTATTTTTGGGATTAGGATTAGAAAACCCTAGTAAATCCATTTATACAAGACTACGTACAATAAAAATGTCCCTAATTTTTGGTGAGTATTGAGTATGTGGTTCATCAAGAAAATACTTCCCTATATGGATACGAGAAGGTAGAGGTGGCTCTGGCACAGATTTATCCTAGGCGTAAAACACGAAAACACACCATTAAGCTAGACTCGAACTGGAATGGGTGCACTACAATGGGCCTTGATACACTCTTGGTTACAACACTCTCAAGAGATATGCTTTGGGAAATTCACAAGATTAATAGGAACCCTTATTACAGAAATTAAAAAAAATTCCCCAAAGAATATATGTTAGGATGTAGAGCATGAAAAGCCTAGATTGTAGCCTTTAGATTAATAAGATAAGAATATAAAATTTATTTACAAGTCATCAACTTTTGTCTTTGTATTACCATTTTATGTGTTACCCCTAAAATTCCTTTTATTCCATCCTATGGCTGGTAATAGGAGGACTCGGGCTAACAACCGATTTGAAGATCAGTGTGATGACTGTACTAATGAGATGCCTAATCCAATGGGAGCGGGAATCATGAACATTGTGACTCTTCTCTCTCATCTAACTCAAGATTTGAAAAGAAACACGGTTCAATATAAATGTTCAACCCCCCCCCCCTAAGAATTATCAAATCGCTATCGAGAGCTTTATGAGACAAAGGCCTCTTACATTTAGTGGATCATCCGATCCCATGATCACTGAAAAATGGATCAACTCCATTGAAATGATATTTTACGCCCTTCAATGTTCTGAACAAGAGAAGGTTCTACTAATTGCTTATTGTATGAAGGGTGAAGCTGATCAATGGTGGATGTTGATCAAAAATATGAAGCCTGAGGAGGAGATCGAGGTGTTAGAATGGAAGGATTTCCATAAGATGTTTTTCGATAAATATTTTTTGCGCCCCCTCCGGATTAATATGGAAAGGAACTTCCTTTCCCTCATGCAAAATGGTGAAAAATCTCTTCGAGCGTATGATGAATAATTCACAAGGATTGCACGATACGCTTCCGGCTTTGTCATTACCCCAAAATGCAAGGTTGACCGCTTTTTTGGTGGGCTAAATCCTAGACTGTGGAAAGCATTGGCGATCTGTGACTTCGACACCTATGAGTAAATTGTCTGATGTACCCTCAAGGTCTAAAAAGAGATTGGGGAAACACATGGGTATCATGGGGACAAGAAGCGTTAGGTAGAATTCAATGCTGGCGGTTTGATGGATAAATCTAACGATGATAAGAAGATCCAGCACCCCACATTCCAAAAGTGCGAAAAGAAGCACCCTATAAATTGACTCAAGGGGACGAGGAAATGCTTTAGGTGTGGAAGAGAAGGGCACCAAGATGTTAACTTTCTGAAAAAAGACCCGCGGCTGAGACAAAGGAGATGAATTCTTCGTTCGAACCTCAACATGTTGTTCATTGCTACAAATGAGAATAACCAGGGTATCGTTCAAATTAGTTCCCTAATCCAAGGGTTTTCAGAGGAAACCAACAACCTCCAAGGCAGCAAGGGTGAGCTTTTTTCCATCACTACATCCGAAGTGAACCACGACAACTATGTGGTGATAGGTACTCTAGTAATTTATTCAAAAATAGTGAACATACTTTTTGATTTAGGTTCTATGAATTATTTTAAATCATGAAAGTTTAGAAGAACAATCCCAACACCCCCACAAATCATTGAAGTGAAGATGTCAGTGAGTATGACAAATGGGGAAATCATTGCATCCCATGAATATAAGTCCTCCCCTATCATAATCAGTAGAATAAACATTCTAGAGAACCTTGTCATACTCCCTATTTTGGAATTTGATACATTTCTTGTCATGGATTGGATTTTTTTATATAGAGACAACACAAATTGCTGGGAGAGGAAAAACACTCTCCATATGGAGAATAGACCCCTGATTCATTAAAAGTGTAAGGAGGAAGATGAATCTCATTTAGCTCCATCATATAAAGCATGGATATTAATGCCTTATGAGGACACATATCTGGCTCAGATGACTGAGTCCAAGTAAGAAACATTCAATTAATAAATTCATATTGTACGAGAATTCACTGAAGTGTTTCTCGAGGAATTACCTGGTCTTTCTCCAAGAAGAGATGTTGAATTCCCAATTGATCTTATACATAGGGAATTGCCAATATCCAAGACTGCATATAGAATGGTTATTGTGGAGCTTGATGAGATGAAGAAACAACTACAGGAGAATTTGGATAAAGGGTTTATACTCCCAAGTACTTCACGATCGAGGACATCAGTCCTCTTTGTCAAGAAGAAGGATGGGTCAATGTGCCTTTGCGTCGATTATCGTGAGCTCGACAAAATAATGATATAGAAGAAGTATCCCCCCCCACGAATTGTTGACTTGTTCGATCAGCTGTGTGGAGCACAATACTACTCTCCAAGGTGGACTTGCAGTCTGGATATTTTCAAGTAAGGGTGAAGAAGGAAGATAACCCCAAGACTTCTTTTCACACAAGATACGGGCATTATGAATTCATAGTAATGCCTTTCGGACTCACTAATTATCCAACAATATTAATTAACATGATGAATATAGTCTTTATAGATTACCTAGACAAATTTGTTGTATTATTTATAGATGATATTATAATATACTACAAATCCAAGGAGGATCATGAGGAGAATTAAAGAAATGTACTAGAGACATTATGCAAGGAGAAGCTCTATGAAAAGTACATCAAGTGTGAGTTCTGGTTGAACGAGGTCTCATTCGTGGGCCATATAATCCCAAGCAATGGGATATATGTGGATCCCTCCAAAAAAGATGTAATTGAGGGATGGCCATGGCCAACATCGGTAATGGATATCTATTGCTTCTTGGGGTTAGCTAGATATTATTGAAAATTTGTGAGAAATTTCTCATGATTTTCCAACCCTCTTACCATGCTAACTCAAAAGGGATTAATTTTTGCATGTACTGTTTAATGTGAAGAATGCTTTAAGGAGTGAAAAATGAGGCTTATCACTGTGCCCATTCTCACTTTAACTACAAGTGGCAAACTTTTTGTGGTTTTCAGTGATGCTTCGAAAAAGGGCAAAGGCTGGGTGCTGATTCAGAATGATAATGTGATAATCTATTCCTCAAGGCAGTTGAATATCCATGATAAAAACTGTCCAATGCATTATCTAGAGTTTCCAATGTTGATCTTTACCTGGAAAATATGGTGGCATTATCTATACGGGAGAGAAATTTGAGATATATAATGACCACATGATTCTTAACAATATATTCACATAGAAATAGATTAATATTATCTAGAGAATATGGATTGAGATCATCAAGGATTGTTATGGTTCAATCTATTACCACCCATGGAAAGCGAACAAGGTGGAAGATGCACTACGTAGAAAGAACCCAACGATTCTATCACTGATGATAATTGAAAAGGAACCAATCTTCTTAGAGATGATGAGGATGGACGTGGTAATCATAAATATGAAAAAACACCAATCCTTTCACAAATGATTTCACCACCGTCTCTTTTTGAAAGGTTAAAGGATGCTAAAAAGGATGATGTGGGAATTCAGGAAAAAGTGAAAGCTATCAAAAAAGGGAAATACTAGGAGTTTATTGTTAATGAAGAATGAATTTTGTAGTTTGGGACAAGATTATGTGTTCCATCAAGTCTGGAGCTGTAGAAGGAACTTTTGGATGATGCACATAGTTCAAATTTATCTATTAACCCAGGGACCACAAAAATTTATCGCGATATCCGAGAAAACTTTTGTTGGGATAATATAAAGAAGGAGATCACTGAATATATATCAAAGTGAATGGTGTGTCAAAAGTGATGATAGAAAGGTAGAAGTCTATGGGGATGATGCAACCATTTCCAATACCAGAATGGAAATGCGAGAATGTCACCATAGACTTTGTCACTGGACTTCCAAGGAAATCCAAAGGCAACAATGCAATATGGGTTGTTGTATATCATCTTAAAAAGATTGCACACTACATTTCTATTTGAGTGGATTTCTCATTGGATCAACATGCACATATATATATCATGGACGTTGTATGGTTTCATGGAGTACCACTATTTATTTTTTCTGACTGAGATCCAAGATTCACCTCTATTTTTTGGAAGAGTCTTCAACATGCTATGACTACTGAATTGAACTTCAGTATGACCTATCATCCTCAAACTGATGGCCAATATTAGTGGACAATCCAAACACTTGAAGACATGTTGAGTGTATTCTCAATAGGATTTAAAGGAGGATGTGATCAACATCTTCCACTGGTTGAATTATCCTAAATAACAATTTCCACTCAAGCACCCAAATGGCACCATATGAAGCCATGTATGGGAAATGGTTAAGAACACTGGCATGTTGGGATGATGTCGGTGAACGTTAGCTGTGTGGGCCAAAAATGGTCGAGGAAATGGTGGAGAAGCTGAAAACCATTCATCCACATATCAAGGCAGCCCTGAGTCGATAGAAGAGTTATGCAGATAACTGTAGATGAGACCTTGACTATAAAGTTGGAGACATGGTTTTTCTACGCATATCTCTGTGGAAGAAGGTAATGAGGTCTGGAAATAAAGGGAAGTTATGTCCAAGGTACATCAACCCCTTCAAGATTATAGATTGTGTTGGGGTTGTGGCCTAAAGACTAGCACATCCACCAACCATGGCCAAAGTACATGATGTATTTCATGTATCCCTATTAATGATGTACATACCAGACCCTTCTCATGTACTCTCTTCTAAGGTGGTATAGTTGGAGGATGATCTTTAATTTGAGGAGAAACCAGTGAAGATCATAGATCATAGTGAAAAAGATCTACGAAATAAGACAATTCCTCACATTAAGGTGTTGTGGAGAAACCACAAGTTTGAAGATGAAACTTTGGAAATTGATGAAATGATGAAGGTGAGTTACCCACATCTATTTTAGTGTGGAAAAATGAAAATTTGAGGGAGAAATTTCATAAATGGGGAATATTGTAATGACCCAAAGTTTAATTAATGGAAAATCCCTCTTGATCTTGATAACTATCTCTGTATGTAAAATCTTTATATAAGATGTCAACATCTTTGGTTTTATGAAAATAATTGTGATCATTTCTTTTATATTCGTTTAACAGTGATCACATGATTAGTATAAATATAGGAATTTAACAAATCCAATTACTCAGAAAAAAGAAGCGGTGGCCTCATACAGAAGAATTTGTCCATACGAAGCCCATTTATCAGAGCTCAGAAAAGAGGTGGTGTCTTTGATATTCACTCTTGACCATGCCCAAGATGAGCTTCATCCTGTCAAGCTTAAATGGGACCATCTACGGGAAAAGTGGAAGTTGATAGGGATTACCACACGAGCGATGTTATCTGAGCCCCCCCCAACAGTCTGTCACCATCGCACACCTTACCCTTAGGTCTTATACAACTGTTTTTTGGCGTTATGTAAAAAGTCACTAGTACTATGTTCATGTATATTATTATTTTTTTATAATAATTAATATATCTTCTTTTCATTAATGATACATTGTAAATAGTTTTTAAAGTACATATAATGTTTTAAGTTATTATATAATTAAAAAATATATTTTATTAAATTATTTGATTATTGAATAAAATAATATTTTAAAAAATATTATTATTATTAAATTAATTTTATTATATATAAATAAAATATAATTTTATGAATGCAATTGTAATTTTTATTAAGGTTTGAAGGCCATTTTTGTCAAAACTCGGGAATTTTCGATAAATGGCGGTTTTTATTTTAAAATTGAAAATTAACATATTTATAATATTGTTTAGATAAAATAAATATTATTTTTAGA
Source organism: Viscum album (assembly GCA_963277665.1). Taxonomy (NCBI): domain Eukaryota; kingdom Viridiplantae; phylum Streptophyta; class Magnoliopsida; order Santalales; family Viscaceae; genus Viscum; species Viscum album. Next base: position 40,023 of record CAUJRU010001240.1, on the reverse strand, counting down.
ATCAATATGTTGAAATTATCTAACGGTGAGTTTTTCATTATTTTTTGAGACAGTCAAATTTTTGGGTAAAAATTAAACACAGTTTAAATATATAATGTGTTTTATGACATCATAATGACCAAATAACGATGTAATAAAATACTATAAGCTCTATGTCGGCCAATATATGTTTTACCATTAAAATAATGTTATTTTGGGTTTGATATACTTATTTTACAATGAATTAATGGACCCCTCAAGACTTATTAAACATCTTTTCCTTTTACCTTATTTTCTGTGGGAGCGTGACTCACCTCCACATAAGAAACCCCATTATTTTAAGAGGTACAGAATTTGTCCTTATAAAATATTGTTTTACTCTTCCCTTTTCCAAAATAAATGGGCCAAAACCATGGTCCGGTTTGTGGTATCGAATAAATTATTGTAAGGGGTCCCAAACCAAAATAATACAGAATTCCTTCAAATTTCCTATATAAACCCACACAAGCTTCCACTTCCTCCTCACTCAATGAATTTTTAGTTCATCCAACCACTACCATACTCTCTCTAGATTTCTCCCAAGGTTCCCCATGCTCCAACGAAGCCTCTCTCAAGCCTCTCTCTAGCCTTTGGAAGAATACTTCCATGTAATGGTTTTTCATCCTTTCTCATTTTTGTACAATTTTCATAATAATGATATGCCCTTTTAATTTCAACTATAAATTCTGGATTATGGTTTCAAACCCCCCCCATAATTTCTTCTTATTGATTTAATGATGGGATACTCCTTTCTCTCGAATTTAACGCCTTCCATGTACACCTGTTACTATGCCGAAATTCCGAAAGGAACTTATCTCTTCTCATTTACATTCAACCAATACTTCTGTATCGTGAATCTTAATTCCATTACAATTCTTGGGACATGTAACTATACGAACCCCTTACTGTAAATTTCATGTAGATATTATGAGACCCCCCTTTCTCCCCCATCTAACTTTTTTTTATGAATTCTTATATCATGCCGTTATGCTACTGAAATTGCACCGATTTTCTAATCCAATTCCATTGTGTTGTGAATACCATGCCAATTTCTCCATCAAGGGTATTAAACTTCATCCAAAGTTAGATGTTGATTATAAAGTTTCATTCCACATTCCTTTGTTGTGGAATAAATGATTATGTTTTAGGAATCCATGTATAAGGACCTGGCATTAAAACATTACATAATCTTCAAATAAGTGAATAATTCACATTGAGGATCGTTTCATGTTTAGAGTTTTAGATAATTAGACCATAACTATTTCAATACATCTTAATGGTAAAAAATTATACACTTATTATCATATTTCAATTTTTTATAAAATAAAAACACTTTGAAAAAATGAGTCATGTCTAGTTCCATGTTTTAGACAGCATGACATTTCCTTGATTCCATCCTTGACCATATTCATCTTTAAGTACTATGAAAAACATTTCAAAAAACGGTATGCACATAAAAAGCTCATTAAGGGTTATAAAACAAAGAAATAAAACATTAGATCATCAATACATACATAATATAATCTCTATAACATACCTCATGAAATTATAAGATATATGAAATACACATAGAAATCATAAATCATAAAGGTAACTTGTGGAATCCATATCATACTTACATTGTAGCTATCACACAAACGTAGGGAGTTACATTGCAATACCCATAATAGTATATTCCATAAATCTCATTGGAGAAAAATTAAAATTAACCTCCTTCACTTTACCAAATAGATTTGAGAGCATTCTCGGGCTCACCCGCCATAGGTTTGTCACGAAACTACTCGTATACGTAACAATTCCCATGAACCATAATATAGTCATAACACATAAAAAAATAATGGAAAGGTAATATTTCCACATTTAAATCATAATATATCATTTAGAGATATTGAAATAATAAATACATTCTCAAAACCATTTTCAATACCATAATAGGTAAAAAGATTATATGGTAATTATTTTCCTATAAAAAAGTACGGCTTGTTAAGGAAGCCAAAGATCAAATAATACTCACGGCGGGCGAAAAGGTCATTTTCACCGCTTACATTAAAATAAACATTCCTTTTTTTCATTTAGAAAAATGCTTATTAGAGAAATGATTCCTTTTGAATAAAATTAAAAGTCAAAGGGTTTTATACACCCTATTAAATGATGTTGGTAATAAAATAAACTATGCCTCAATGAAAGGAGATTCAAACGAAGTCCCTTACCTCGTGTTTGACTGGACCTGTTCGGTCATTAAAATCCTGAATAATAAACTAAAGATAATTTCTACTTTCTTAAAAACCATTTTCAAGTTTATTATTCCTCTTATATCAATTATTACCATTTAATAAACAATACATAGTCATTTATGTTAATAATGTTCGTTTTGTCGATATTTTGTACTTGAGTAAAAAACGAACACCTTATAATTACAAGTTGTTCATGTGGTAAGATATCCATTATATTTAGAATGATATTAATGATTTAGATATCATATATATCATATATATCTAGTGTATACATGCATTTATAAATTTACATAATCATTTATAGGTAAGAAATGAAATGCATCGTTCATAGAGACGGTAAGCCGTACGTATGCATGAACGCTACTTCCATTTCTATTTCTTATTTTAAAAGAATTAAAAAATAATGATACAATGTTATATTAAAATTCCAGTATAATATCATATATAATATTATTATCTCCATACATTATGCATACATCATAAGGCCTTAACGAGTCATATCACTTTGAGGGGGTTGTAGTCCGCACTTCCTCTAGTGAGATTATCGTATTTACCCACTATTGAAACCATAAAGGTATGATATTAATGAAAAATACAGAAGCATAAAGAAAACATGGAAATTATATATATCATATTTTAATATAGTGCAATCATAATGGTAACCATGAGAGGTGGCAGGAGATAATTGAACAATCATCGTTTCATGAGGTGTTTGGTTTCCATCCATGAAAACATTTTGTTCTTCACCCATTAGATGGAGGTATGTGTAAGTGTAGTTAGAATAATTCACATAACAACATACAAATATATTGAGTATACTGATTTTGTTACAAAATAAAGGAACAAAAATAGTTTAGGTGTTTGAGAAGTAAATTAAAAGAAAAGAAGCTAAGAGAAACCGATACCTTTAATTTTGGTAACTTCATTTGGTTTGAACCCAAAAGACTCTTTGAAGTTTCTTATGCCTAAGTCAAGGCTTCTACGTGGAGTATAATGATGTAGGGATCATAATTGGGCAGAGTGTGGACAAGAAAAAAGTCTTTAGAGGTGTGGGGAATTGGTTAGAAGTGGTCTCTTTTTATAAGGTAGAGGAGGGGATCTTTAGGAGAGTGTGAAAACATTATTTTATTATTAGCATTTCTTCGATTTAAAAAGGTCCAAAACAAATTAAATTCTAATATAAGATGACTGAACAACTAAATAAAATCATCCAATATGAATTTGACAGATATTTGATATTATTTTAGTCTTTATAATCATATTTATTTAAATGATTTATTAATGAGGTAAACATTACATCATTATTGTGTAATAACTAATTTTAATTATTTGATATCTACAAATTTTAAAACAAATACCATGATGTAGGAAATATTTTTAGATTTCCAATGAATATTCATAGTTGAATAGATAATTTATATAACCCCTTTAAAAATTAATTTATTAAAGGATATTTGCTTTTGTCATTTTTGCCATTTCTTTAAGTTAATTAATCTAAATTGTCATTATGAAACCCAAGTGTCCTAAAGGGGTCCCAAAATCGACACAAAGATGCTAATGGTCGAAAATGACTCATAAAATAAGGTTTGGACAATGGTTAAGTTAATTTTGAATTATTATAACATTCTTTTAACCATGAATTACCCTATTTACCTTTAACCGCAGTAAATACATGTCAAAATACACTATTCACCAAAAAATATTTTCATCTCACTAAACAAAATATTACTTATTAATTATAGACATGTATGTCGGATTTTGGAAATTCAATTCATAGAAGTGGTAAAATTTCGTTTATACAAAAATTCATTTTTTTAACTACCACTTTGTGGTTTCACTATTCATCAAAATTTAAAGTTTTTCAAAAAAAATCCCAAAAATTCATCCTAAGATCTATATCATATTCCAAATTCAAAATTGATTTCCATTTTACCTAATTCAAAACATAGATGATCAATTAATTAATTTTATAATAAATTCCCGCTGTCAAAACAAATAGCGTGTTTTAAAGAAACAATATCTATCAAAAGATTAACACTTGTTTTATCCTATTTCAATGTGAAATTAATTCCAATGACAAAAATTGGATTAAATGGTAATAATATAATCTAATTAAAATTTAAAACCAAATAAAATGATAATATATCAATAAAAATAAATTATATTAAAAGTCACTTTTGAATTAAAAAAAATACTTTTCACAATTCATTATAAAATTAACTTTATCAGCAAAATACCAAAAAATTTCTCAAAGAAAAATTTGATGTCCCCATTATAAAAAAGGATTTTATTTGGTCAATTAGAATTTATTAATGTGACCAAAACTATATTTAACGAGGGTTCTCCATTAAAAGGCGGTAAATCGGCCTTTTAATGTAAATTATGCATAAAATTAGATTCATTAATATTTTAAGCCTTTAACTTTTTATTGGATATGTTTAAATACATTTGAAAATCATGTATTATCATATTGTAGTTACTTTTGTTCATTCCCTCTAATAAAATTTCTAGGAGTTAACTACCATTTAATGTAATAAGATTATATTATTAGTGTGCAACGTAAGATTTCAAAGAAACCTGTGGTTGCATATCGGGTACGCTATCGAACATAGAAACCCCTTTAAAGGAAAAATAAATATTTAATTCACTAACATTATTAAATATTAAAAATGTCATTTTTATATATTTTTTTGGGATGTTACATCCTTCCCCCCTTTTAGGAATTTCTTCCTCACAGTTTTATTTACTTACCAAATAAATAAGGGTATTTATCCCTCATAGAATTTTCATATTCCCATGTTTCCTTTTCAACCATATGGTTTTTCCACAAAACCATTAGTTGGTGAATTACCTTATTTCGCAAAACTTTCTCTCTATGGTCAAGAATCTGGATAGTGTGTTCTTCATAAGAGTGATTCTCTTCCTACTGAATTACCACTAGGCTCAAAAGATAATATAGATCTGGCATATACTTTCTCAACATGAAAACAGTTATGTACCTGGGACAAACTTGGAGGTAAAGCCACTATATACACAACTAATCCTACTTTTCCCAAGATTTTATAAGGTCCAATGAACCTCAGACTCAACTTTCCTTTCTTACCAAAACGCATCACACTTTTCCTTGGATAATCTTTTAGAGAAACACGATCACCTACCTCAAGGAAAGATCGTCCCTCCATTTGTCCGCATAACTTTTCTTCTGACTCTGAGTTATTCTCATGTGATTCTGAATCAACTGAACTTTTTCTTCCATCTATTCAACCAATTCCGGCCCCATAAGCTTCCTTTCACCAACTTTATCACTAAATGATGTATTTCGACACTTCTTCCCATATAATGACTCAAACGGATCTATCTGTATTCTGGAACGAAAACTATTATTATAAGAAAATTCAATCAATGGAAGATGATGGTTCCAACATCCCCGGTGATCCATCGAGCAAGCATGAAACATATCCTCCAAGGTCTGAATTTTTTGTTTTGAACTGCCTATTTGATTGAGGATGAAAAGCTGTACTAAAATTTAATTCAGTACACAACGACTTCTCAAGGCCTTTCCAAAAGTTAGAAGTAAACCTAGGATCACGATAAGATACAATAGAGGGAAGAAATATATTCAACCTGAATATATTATTAACATACAACTGAGATAGTTGATCTTGAGACAAAGTATATAGAATTTAATGAAAATGAACAGATTTAGTCATCCGATCAACAATAACCCAGATTGCATTATTACCATGATATTTCTTCGGTAATCCCACAAAAAAGTCCATGGATATATTTTCTCATTTTCACTCAATCACTGGTAAAGACTGAAGTATCCCATTCGCTAACTGACACTCTTCTTTAACCAGCTGACAAGTCAAACACTTCACAGTAAAATCAGAGATATCTTATTACACTCCATCCCACCGATAATACTCTTGAAGATCTCTGTACATATTAGTACATCCAGGATGAACTGAAAATGGAGAACATTGAGCTTCACACAACAACTCATTACTTAACAATTAATCACAAGTCACACATAATATCTTCCCAAAACTCAAAACATGATCACTATCAATGTTAAAATCAAGAAACATACCCTTCTGAACCAACTCTACCTTTCTATGCAACTCACTGTCTTCCTTCTATGCTTGCTTAAAACTGTCTGATAGAGATGATCTCACTAACACCTGAAACAAAACAGAATAATTAACATCACCAACAACTTATTTGCCAAGGATCATCAAATTAAAAACCAAAGGATCTCGTTCCAAACATATCATGGTTAATGAAGCATTACTTTTTTGAATCATATCATCACCCACTTTATTTTCTTTTCAAGGATGATAAGGGATCGTGCTATCATAATCCTTGATTAATTATGGCCATCTCCACTATCTCAAGTTCAATTATTTCTTGACTGAATATATACTTTATACTTTTGTGATCAGTATATATTTAATACATTACTCCATACAAATGATGCCTCCGATTTTTTTAATCCAAAACAACAACAACCAATTCCAAATCATGTGTTGGGTAATTTAACGCATGAGGTTTCAACTGACATGAAGCATACACTCTTACCTGATCATTCTGAAATAGGACACAACCTAGTCATTTTAATGAAGCATCACTGTAGATAACAAACTCACCATTTCTGGATGGTTTTTCCAAAATTGTATCATTCACTAATATTCTATTCTATTACTAAAAACAATCATCACATTCTTTTGTCCAGATAATCATAACACCTTTTCGAGTTAACTTAGTCATTGGACAAGACAAGCATGCAGTGTTTTCAACAAACCTCCGGTAATAGCCTGCCAAACGACAAAAAATATGAATCTCGGTTATATTTGTGGTATTTTTCCATTCTTTAACAACATTGTTTTTAGCAGGATCATCTGTTATGACAGTTTTCGAATTAATGTGACAAAGGAAATAAATTGGTTGCAACCGAAACTCAGATTTTCTGAATTTCACATAAATTTTCTTTTCTTTTATGTTTTTTAATACAATCCTTAAATGACTATCATGTTACTATTTACTTTTGGAAGAAACCCAAATATCTTCAATGAACACAACGAAAAACTTATCTATGAACTCACGGAAAATTCTATTCATTAGATCCATGAATATAGCAGGAGAATTAGATAAACCAAAAGGCATAACTACAAATTCATAATGGCCATATCTAGTACGAAAAGCAGCCTTGGGAATATCTTTTTTCTTTACATTCAACTTGTGGTACCCCAACCTCAAAAAAATCTTCGAAAATTACTGAGCTCCCTAGAGCTGATCAAACAAATAATTGATATGAGGAAAAGGATACTTTTTCTTAACAGTAATGTTATTCAATTCTCTATATTAAATGCAATGTCTCATTGAAACTTATTTATTTTTACAAAACAAGACAGGTTCACCCCATGGTGATGTGCAAGTTCGAATGAAACTTTTATCAAATAACTCCGGAAATTGCTTCATTAACTCTAAAATTTCAACCTGATCCATTTGATAAGGTGGTTTTGAAATTATCTTAGAATCAGGAACTATGTCAACAGTAAATTCAACATCTTGGTCAGGTGTAATACCAAGAAATTATTAGGAAATACATAAAGGTACTCATTATCCACGGGCACATAATTCATCTGAATAGTTCCTTTGTTTTCAACAATATGTGCAAGGTAACATTCATTTCCATCTTTTACCAGTTTTTCAGCTTCTTGATATGTTATTAAAATCACGGGTTCGTTCTTGTACAAAAACTATAAATCTTTATGAAAATAAACCCTTTTATGTCTACGGTCAATATTAGCATGATAAACATAAATCCAATCCATTCCCAGAATAACATCAAACAATACTATCGGAAAAACAATAAGGTTTTTTGGTATATTCTTTCCACACAAAAGGACATGAAGGTTCTTATAGTTTCTTTTGGTCTCAAATTTCCTCCAGGTGTTTCTACTATAATTTCAGTATTCATATCATGAGATGTAAATCCCAATTTTCTAGAAAACTTCTCAGAAACAAAAGAGAGTGTAGACCTTAAATCAAACAACAGATTGGCATAATCTGAACAAACAAACAGTGTACCTGATACAACTTCATTCGATGGCCCAAAATTTGTTGAAGTAGTTGAAAAGGATTTCACCAACCCTTTATGATTTAAGTCTGTATGCCTTCCTTTAGTTGAGTTTTTGTTGGACACTCATTTTCATAATGACCCATTTCATTACATTTAAAACATTTTACTAACTGTAAATCAGATTTTGTCTAACTATTATTCAACTCTTTATCAGTGAAGTTACGTGCCCTATATCCCATTTTACCACATAAGTAGCACATACTAGAATTAAAAATACATTCCCCGATATGATTTTTACCACAATTTTCACAAACTGTAAACTTAAGTTTCTTACAATCAGACTCTTTTTAAGAGTTCTTCCCTTTTGTCTGCCAGCTCGACCTCTTATTCGGTAGTTTGTCAAAGAAGACCTGATCATTGGAAAACTCAATTTCAACCTTCTCCACAAATCTAACATGTTTTTCATTAATTTTGAACTCATGAAAGCTAAATCCCTTCTATACTTTGGATTTAATCCTGAGTACAAATGATTGATTATACTATCAATAGCTCGTATGAAATTCGGAGCACACCTTCCCAGTTGAGTGAAGTTTTCTTCATAAACAGCCACTGAGTCATCCTCATGCCTCAATTCCAAGAATTTATTTTCCATCATAAGACAAACCAACTTAGGAAGATATTTCTCATGAAAAATAACTTTGAATTCATCCTAGTCAAGAGCATCAATCTCTTCATATCCCTGATATTTTTTACCATCGACCACCACTGTTCATCATCACCTTCAAAACAGTAAACAATGAGACTATACTTTTGATGTTCTGATCACCCCATAACATAGAAAATATTTTCCAGTGCTTTAATACACCCTTATGCTAGAACTGAGTCAGATGATCCTCTGAATGATTGGGGATATCGCCTCATGAAATGACCCACTACTGACATGTTCCTTTGTGGTTGGTCTGGCTGATCTTTTGCATGAATACCACCACCATTTATATCCTAATTCAATTGTTCCATCACTACAACAAACTGTTCAGTTCCGATTCTGACCATTTTAGGTTGCTGATTTGGGATGTTGGCTTCCTCTTGATGTCGTCCTAACATAGCTACATTGTTTCCTCTACAGAAAGCCATTCTGAACAGAAAAATATCATAGTCAAAGCATCATGGTAATCTATAAATTCTATATCATTTAAAAATGTCCATTAATTAATTTATCGACATTAATATATAAATACAAAAACTCCTAAATTTATCTAAAATGACCTATGATACCAACTATAAGGACATGACCTAAAAACATTACATAATCGTGAATTAAGCGAATAATTAACATTGAGGATCTTTTCAAGTTTAGAGTTTTAGATAATTAGAACATAACTATTACATTACATATCAATGATTACAATGTATACACATATTCTATGTTTTAATTTTTTAATAAAATAAAAAGTCTATGAAAAAAAGAGTCATGTCTAGTTACATGTTTCAGATCACATGACATTATCTTGATTCCATCCCGGACCCTACTCATCTTTATGTCCTGTGAAAAACATTTCAAAACATGGGATGGGCATAAAAATCTCAGTAAGGATTATAAAATAAATAATGAAAACATTAGATCATCAATACATACATAACATAAGCACTTTAACATACCTCATGAAATAATAAGACTTATGAAATACACATAGAAATCATAAACCATAAAGGTAACTTGTGACATCCATATCATACTTACATTGTAGTTATCACATCTACTTAGAAAGTTAATTTGGAATACCCATCACAGTATATTCCCAAAATATCTTAGAAGAAACATTCATGTTTACCTCCATCATGATACCCAATGCATTAGAGAATTTTCTCGGGATCACCCGCCCTAGGTTTATCACAGAACCAACCGTATAGATAATAATTCCCAAGAACCATAATATAGTCATAACACATAAAAAACATAAAGGAAAGGTAACCTTTCCACATTTCAATCACAATATATCATTTCATACTATTGAAATAATAAAGAATTTCTCAAAACCATTTTTAATAACAAAATACATAAAAATAGTATATTGTATTTATTTTCCCTAAAAATTTACAGCTTGATAAGGATGAAAAAGATCAAATAATACTCACGGCGGCGAAAATGTCGTTGTCACCGCTTACTTTAAAAGAATCATTTCTTTTTGTAGTTCAGTAAATTCTTCGTAGAGAAAATATTACTTTTGAATAAAAGTAAACGTCAATGGGTTTTATACAATGTATAAAAGAAAATTGTGTATAAAATAAACTATCCCCCAATGAAAGGAGATTGAGACCAAGTCCCTTACCTCATGTTTGACTTGACCCGTTCGCTATTTAACTTCCTGAATAATAAACTAATGTTAATTTCTACTTTCATCAAAACCATTTTCAAGTTTATTATTCCTCTTATATCACTTATTACCATGTTATAAACATTACGAAATCATTTATTTTAGTAATGGTCATTTTGTCGATATTTTGTACTTGAGTCAGAAACGAACACCTTATAATTACAAGTTGTTCATGTGGTATGATATAAATTATCTTCAAAATGATATAATGATTTATATATCATATATATGATATATATTCAGTTTATACATGAATTTATAAATGTACATAATCATTTTGAGGAATGAAATGAAAAGCACCGTTCATGGAGATGGTAATCCATACGTACGCATGAATGCTACTACCATTTCTATTTATTATTTTATTTGAATTAAAACAGAACTATAAATAGTTATATTATAATTATTGTACAATATCATATATAATATTATTAACTCTATCATTTATATGTACCACATAAGGCATTAACGAGTCATATCACTTTGACGGGGCGGTAGTCCGCACTTCCTCTAATGAGATTATCGTATTTACCCACTATGGGAACCAAAATGGTATGCTATAAATTAAAAATATATAAGAATAAAGAAATCATAAACATAATATATATCCAATATAAATATATTTCCGTCATAATGGCCACCATGAGTGGCAGTAAGTGATAATTGAACAATCATCGTTTCGTGAGATGTTTGGTTTCCATCCATGGAAACATTATGTTCGTCACCCATTAGACGGAGGTCTGTGTAACTGTAGTTAGAATACATCTCATAAAAACATTATAGTATATTGAGTATATTGGTGTTGTTACAAAATAATGTAATAAAAATATTTTAGAGGTTGAAGAAGTAAAATTATAGAAAAGAAGTTAAGAGGAACTGTTAACTTTAATTTTGGAAACTTCCTTTGGTTTAAACCAAAAGGACTCTTTGAAGTGTTTTATGCCTAAGGTAAGGATTATAGGTAGATGATAGGGATGTAGGAAGATTAATTGGGAATAGGTTGGAAGAGACAAATTTCGTGAGAGGTGTGAGAAATTGGTTATAATTGGTCTCTTTTTATAAGGGAGAGGAGGGGCTCTTTAGGAAAGTGTGAAAACATTATTTTATTATAAACATATCTTCAGTTTCAAATGGTCCAAATCACATTAAAGACGAATATAAGATGACTCAACTTTAAAATAAATCATCCAATATAAATTGGATAGGTTTTTCATATTATTTTAGTCTTTATAATCTTATTTATTTAAAAGATTTATTAATGAGGTAAACACTACATCATTATTGTCTACTAAATAATTTAAATTATTTGATGTTTAAAAATTATATGAAAAAATACCATTATGTAGTAAATCATGTTATCTTTCCAATTAATATTTATAGTGGAAAATATAATTTATATAACTTCTTTTAAAAATTAATTTACTAAAGGACATTTGCTTTTGTCATTTTTGTCTTTACTTTAAGTTAATTAATCTAAATTGTCATTATCACACCCATGTGGCTTAAAGGGGTCCCAATATTGACCCAAATATGATAATGGACTTTAATGAGTCAACCAATATGGTATGGAAAAGTTTAAAGGTAATTTTTAGTTATTATAATATTATTTTAACCTTGAATTACCCTATTTACCTTTAACTGTGGTAAATAAAAGTCAAAAGTTACAATTCAACAAAAATTATTTTCCTATCATTAAACAACATATTAATTATTAATAACAACCATGTATGTTGGATTTTTGAAATTCAATTCATAGAAGTGGTAAATTTTCATTTAAATGAATAATCAGTTTTTTTACTACCACTTAGTGGTTTCACTGTTCATAAAAAATTTACGTTTTTCAGAAAAATACCAAAAATTCACCCTAAGATTAATTTGATATTCCGAATTCAAAAATAATATACATTTTACCAAATTCAAAAAATAGATGTTTCATTAATTAATATTATAATTAAATCCCACTTTCAAAACAAATTGCATGTTTTTAAAAAACAATATCTCTTAAAAGATTGACACATCATTATATCATATTTCAAAGTGAAATTAATTCCAATGACAAACATTGTATTAAATGGTAAAAATATATTATAATAACACTTTAAAAACAATAAAAAAGTTAGTATAACCATATAAATAAATTACATTAAAAGTAACTTTTGAATTGACAAACAAAATTTTTCACTAATCATTAAAAAATGAACTTTATCAGAAAAATACCAAATAATTACCCAAAGTAAAATTTGTTGTCCCCATTCTAAAAAAGGATTATATTTGGTCAATTAGAATTTATTAAAGTGATAAAAACTATATTTGAAGAGGATTATGCATTAAAAGGTGTTAAATCGACCTTTTAATGTAAAATATTTTTAAAATTAGATTCATTCATATTTTAAGCCTCTAAATTTTTATTGTAAATATATGTAAATAAATTTCACAATGATGTATAATAATATTTTAGTTTGTTTTTTTAATTCCTTCCACTACAATTTCTAGGAGTTAACTACCATTTAAAATAATAATATTCTTTTATTAGTGTGCAACATAAGATATCAAAGAAACTCGTTGTTGCGTATCAGGTACACTATCGAACAAAGAAACCCATTTAAAGGAAGAATTAATAATTAATTCACAAATATTAATAAATATGAAAAATTTCATATATATCTATTTAGTATGGATGTTACAACATGTTTTATGATCCATTTGGCACACTAATGAATGAAATGAAATGCTTAAGAAGGGTGCACCGTTATAGTGCTCCAATGCATTGGGTAATGTATAGTATCATGATATTTCATGTTTAATTAGTGTTGACTAATGCTAATTCAAGCGAAACGAGGTTTTACTCATTCTTCATGTGAAATGAGGATTTACTCATGCTTCATGTGCAATGGGCCTTTGCTCAGGCAAATTCCATGTTAAGTGTTGTTTCCACATTTCCATGTTATGATTATCAGGCTATATCATGCCTTTATGTCCATGTTTCTCTTGAGCTCTATTGATATTACTGTTGTCTATCATGTATTGTACTCCTCATGTATTCCATGTGGATTCCCTTACTGGGCTTTATAGCTCACCCTTTTCTTATGCATTTCCTCAGGTTATCCCATGTATTGCTTAGTATGATAGAATGTAGTGGTCATGTGACGGATGTTTTCAAAAAAAATGTTGTATATTAGGTTTTAAGTTGTTATGTAATTATCCTAATCCTTAAAGACACTAGACCTTTTAATCTTCCATGTTGTATCATGTGAATAGTTTATTTAATAAATCATGTTTAAGTTTGTAATAAAATAAGGGTTGTCATACTGAAACACTAATCCATAATGTCCAAATAAAAAAAGTCGAACACTAATCCCACAAAAATATACCATATAACCTAATATTTAAATCTTTAACCATTATGTATAAAATCTAAACCACATCACTTAATTTTTAATCCAAAACCCTAAAACCAAAACCCATAATCCTTAAACATAGTATCAATACCCTATACGTGAAACCCTTATCCAAAAAAACTAAACTGAAAAAGTTGAACACTAAACAAAAAAACAAATAACCTATAGAATATACTTGAAATCATGAACTCACAAACAATAAGGCTAAACCCTATCTGTGAACTCTAAAACCTCAACCCTAAAACCAAAACCCAAAATCCTAAAACATATTCCCAAAACCCTATATCGGAAAACCTAACCCCTAAACTCTAAATCCAAAAACACAAACCCTAAACCCAAGCACATTTAACACATACCATAATTGGGAAATCAATAAACCTAAAACAATAAATATAAACCCTATCACTTAAATATAAATCAAAAGCCTAATACCATAACCCATATTTCTAAATCCCAGTCCCAAAACCCTATACAGGAAAACCTAATACCTAAACACTAAATTCAAAAATCCAAATCCAAATCCACTAAAAAATTACCCTATACCCTAATAATTAAATCCTTAACCCTATAAAGAAAAATCTAAACCTTTTCACATAAATCTAAAATGAAAACCCAAAATCCAAATCGCAAAATCATAAAACCTAGTCCAAAAAACCTATACCTGAATCCCTTATCACTAAAATATAAATCCCAAAAGACAAAACCAAATCCCAAAAACATATACCCTATTATATAACCTTGAAATAAATAACCATGAAACATTATATCTAAACCCTATCACTGTAATGTAAAACCAAAACCCTAAAACCAACACTCAAAATCCTAAAACATATTCATAAAACCCTACACCTGAACCATAATCCCTAAAAACAAAATCATAAAATCAAACCCCTAAACCGAAATACATATAATATATTCCTTAA
Source organism: Viscum album (assembly GCA_963277665.1). Classification (NCBI taxonomy): domain Eukaryota; kingdom Viridiplantae; phylum Streptophyta; class Magnoliopsida; order Santalales; family Viscaceae; genus Viscum; species Viscum album. The sequence continues at coordinate 24,990 of CAUJRU010001240.1, read as the reverse complement.
TCATGAAATCATTAACCCTAAAAAATAAAATCTAAATCATATCAATTAAATCTAAAACAAAAACCCAAAAGAAACCCAAAATCCCAAAACATTTTCCCTAAACCCTATACCCAAAACTCTAATCCTTAAACTCTAAATCCAATAATCCAAACCCTAAAAAAAATATACCATTGAAATGTTTTTATATTATGTTTAACTCATTAATTATGACTAATATATTGGACATAGTAATTTATGGGTAGGGCCTTTTATATCACCTTGATGCATTGATAGGTATCATGAGACAAACAAGTGTCCTGGAAAGAGGCCTTGAAAAAATCATTATGTATGGTCTTAGAATGGGGACTTGAATGTATGATTATGAGTTTAAAATTATATATTCCCTCATTAATAAATTAGTTATTGATATTACATTTGATTATTTGACTGGTATAATATCCATGTGAATTTTTTAAATTGAATTATTTGATTTTTTTGTGATATATTTTCTATTTTATGTCCCTATGTCTTGTGTTTCAGTTTAATAAATGCTTTCTAGTATATGGTTATTTATGTAAACTTCTAGAGTATTGTTTATCCTTACTGAGCATCTGATCTCATCACATTATTATTATTTTTTTCCTAAGATGGGAAGATGTGTTTTATTGTTGATATGTACTATTAAGCGAGTAGAATTATGGAGTTCTCAAAGAATTATATATATTTAACTTTATTTTTTTATTTGTAATGAAATGTTCACATAGGTAATCTATTTTACATGATTGAAAAATTGGTAGGTCCTTCGGTACATGATTCATTTTAATCATTCCTATGTATTTAAATAATATGCATGCTCGATAGATCTGGGGTCGGGGCATTACATAGATTGAAAATAACAATAATGACGAAAGGAACTTGTGAAGAGAATTAATTTCCATCATAAATAACATTTATGGTGTTTTCCACATACTATGATGTATGGTTATTCTCGATAATGGGCCATTACCAACATAAAAAATGTTTTTAAGGAATATTTGTGATGAGATTCATGTCTCAATGAAAATAGTCTTTTATGAGGTACTACATCCAATATGTGTCGTGCTCATCATAAATAACCTGTATCAAAAGTTGTTTTTTCCCTATAATGTAAACTATTTCAGGTATTTCTTCCACCAATTCTTCAGTTTTGCAATGCCAAGAGGTATGTGACATGTTATTTTCATTACTAAAATTTATTTATTTAGAAATTTATAGATTCTATAAAATTACATTCTTTTGGTTTTATGGAGAGTTATTCCTCAAACATCTAATAAAACATCATACACTCTATTTTAGAGAAAAAAATATTTTTTATCTTTTGTTTAAAAAATGCTTCATTAATTGTGCATCATCATCTTCTTCCTTTCTTCAACTTTGGTTATTGAAGATGAATGGGCCATCTCTCGTGGGGCCCTATTCATTTTCCACTGGGTTTAATTATTACAATAAGGGTGCCACTAGGAAAAAAATCATAAATTGATAGAAAATGTATGGAAATGGAAATTTTCTACATGAAACCAACTATCAAGGCACACGATTAATTTAGTAAAAATCTATAAATTCATGTAATATAACCATGTACTGGAATGATTAAACATAGTAAAATAGTAAAGAAACTATTTTTTCATGTATACCCATTGAAATATTTATTCCCTATATACATATTGTTAGAGAAATGATACACTTGGGACATAATATATCTTGGGAGAACTCCGATTTCCAATGTAGTGACACTCAATATGGAGAAAAATCCACATTAAGGGTTATCCAACATCCATGTCTCTACCTAATAACTGATTAGTCTCATGAACAAATAATTAAGTTTGAGAGAAATCAATCACGATAATTTAATAAATTAATATAGAAAATATCTAAGACCCTACTTCCAACTCCCTCAGATAAAAAAACCATTTGACATCATATATCTAATGACCATAATATAAAAAAAATCCCTTAAAGGGTGAATTAAACCCAGTGGAAAATGAATAGGGCCCAATGAGAGATGGCCCATTCATTTGTAAGGTACGAAATCATCTCTTACATAAAATAAATATAGGAAGTAGTGTATTTTATAATTTGTTGAAATTAAATAATTCTAATAACATAAAAACCTTAGAAACATACCCCCATTTAACAGTAATGGTTTATGTTTTTTAAACAATGAAACAACCATCAAAAATTAAAAATAGGGTCTTCAAGTTACATTTTCACCATGAATATTCAAAAAAACCTCGTAAACATATCTTAAGGATCAAAATACATAAAATATTTTCATTCCAAAACTAAAAATAAAATTATATTAGAAAATAAATTATTCCAAGACCAGTTACATCAAAAACCATTTTATAATTCCTTTTAATGATCATTATAAAACTGTAATTTAATAAAAACATTATAACACCAAATCAATCCAATAGTCTCAAATTTAAGGTCCACTATGTAAACATCTAACACACAAAAAATAAATTCATATTGTAATGTTTCATTTTCCATGGAAAACACCAAAAGGGGAAAAGAATCACCCACCAAAAATCATTAAAAATTCAATCCTTTAATTATATCCAGCTATACCCCAATACTATTTTTTATAGATAATTAAGGTTCTATGTGTAAAGATGAACATATAAAAATTAGAATAATGTAGGGGGGGATATGGAAGAGGAAAAGTAAGAATAAATCGCTTGAATATAAATTGAAATCCATAAAGTGGTGCCCAAATGTAATGGAGGTGAAGGGATTAGATCTCCCTTTATCTCCCTAGGTGAATATGATCAAGTGGGATAGTAGGAAAGGACAATTAGGGTTAAAAATATGGAGGGAAAATAATAAATTTTACATTTAAGGTCGATATGCGGAGACCACCATGTTATGAAACACAATTATCCAAATAGCGCATAAATTATTTGGGTAGAACTATCCATGCTACTGCACAATGCATAGTTGACCAATAAATTTTCTACTAACCATGAACAAAAAATATTTCACCACCATTATGCATACTAACATATAATGTTTTGTTTCAATGTTCCCCTTGGACTTTCCCCAAATAATTCTCTACCCATGCAAATCAACCAAGAACATTTGAAAATTAATTGAGAACCATTTTACATGATGGTAAATATAACATTTTTACAAAAATGAGTGAAATAACTCATTAAAATAAAGAAAACATATGTAAAAGTTTTATTAGGGATTTTCAAAACTTGTAGTGACCATGTAAAAACCATGTAAGATTATTATTTTTAGAAATATAAAATAATTCATGTAAAGATACATTTTATATTCTGATTAATCCAAGATAAAAATATATAAATAAAATAACAGTAAAGTGGGGTATTAAAACCTCCATACAAAAAATCATACATCACCTTAAAAATCCATGGTAAAAATTAAAAGGTAACTAGTCATTAAAACACCACTAATCATAGAAAAAAATATAATACAAAAGCTATCATTCAATACCATATAATAAAAAAGCATATAATTAACATAATTGAAATCCTCAATAACAATCCATCTAAACCATGTCACTTAAATCTAAAACCAAAACCCAAAATCCCTAAACCTAGTCCTAAAATCTTATACCCAAAACCGTATTCCTTAAAATCTAAATCCAAAATTCCAAACCTCGAATTGAAAAATATACACCTTATACCGTAATCTTGAAATACTTAACCCTATAACATATAATCTAGAACCTATCTCTTAAATATTAAACCAAAATCCTAAATCCAAAACCCAAAATCCTAAAACCAAATCCCAAAACACAATACTCGAAACCCAAATATCTATAATCTAAATCGATAATTCTAATCCCAAAACCAAAAAAATATAAAATATACCCAAATCATGAAATAATTAACCCTAAAACATAAAATATAATACTTTTCCATTAAATATAAAACCAAAACCCAAAAACCAAAACCCAAAAACCAAAAAACTCGTCCCAAAAACCTATACCAAAAACCCCAATCTAAAAACTCTAAATCCAAGAGTCCAAAACCTAAACCAAAAAAACCCGATAATGTAAACTTGAAATATGGGACCTTAAGACATAAATTATAATCCCAATCAATTAAATCTAAAACCAAAACCCAAAATCTAAACCATACTCCCAAAACCCTATACCCAAAACCCTAATCCCAAAACTCTAAATCCAAAAAACTAAACTCTGAAAAGAAAAAAAAATATACAATATACTCTAATATTGAAATACATTAAAATAATATAGAAAATAAAAACCCTATAACATTAATGTAAAACCAAAATACTAAAAACAAAATCCTAAATCCTAAAACCTAGTCCAAGAAACCTATACCCGAAACAAAAATCCATAAACTCTAAATCAAAAATGATTAACCCAAAACCAATAACTACTACCCAAAACCCAAATCATGAAATAGCTAACCTGAAAACCTAAAACCTAAACTATGGCCCTTTAATCAAAATCAAAAATACTAAAAAAACCTAAAATCCTAAATCCTAGTCCCAAAACCCTATACCTAAAACCATATTCCCTAAACTCTAAATATAAGAAACAAAAAACTATTCCCATGAAAATATATCCAATAACCTAATATTGAAATCCATAACCCTAAAACATAAAAGATAAACCCCATAAATTAAATTTAAATCCAAAAACCTAAAACCAATACCCAAAATCCGAAAAAATTGTCCCAAAATATTATACCTCAAACCCTAGTCCCTAAAGTCTAAATAAGAAACATCTGAACCCTAAACCTAAGATGATATACCCTATACAGTAATCATAAAGTCTTTGACCCAAATTTATAAAAGCTTGACCATGTCACTTAAATCTAAATCAAAAATCCAAAAACGAAATCCCATTATCCGAAAACATAGTCTCAAAACCCTAAACCAGAAACCCTAATCCCAATAAACAAAATCCAAAAAGTCAAAAACTAACCACGATAACATATAACCTATATCATATTATAGAAATCATTAACCCTAAAACATAAAATCAAAATCCTATCACTTAAATGAATAATAAAAAACCTAAAATAAAAACCAAAAATGCTAGAACCTACTCCAAAAATTCTATATGTGAAACCCTAATCCTTAGACTCTAAATCCCAAAATCTGAACCCTAAACCCAAAAAAATATACCATACACCATAATATTGAAATATAATAACCCAAAGATAGAAAATATAAATTGTATTAGTTAAATATAATACAAAAAACCTAACACCAAAACCCAAAATCCTAAAACCTAGTCCCCAAACCCTATAACTGAATCCCTAATCCCTATACACTAAATTCAAAAGTCTGAACCCTAAACCCAGAAACGTATAACCCTTAGCATAATAATGAAATAATTAACCCTAAAACATAAATTATAATCCTTTTCACTTAATTATAAAACCAAAATCCGAAAACCAAAAGCCAAAATCATGAAACCTAGTCCAAAAACACTATATCTGAAATCCTAATACCTAAAATCTAAATCCAAAAAGCCAAACCATAAAACCAAAAACAATACATTATACCCTATCCTTGAAATACCTAACCATGAAACATTTTAGATAATTCCTATCACTCTAAAAAAAATATAACCCCAAAAGAATAACTCAAAAACCTAAAAGCTATTTCCAAAACCCTAAACCTCAGACTCTAATACCTAATGTCTAAATCCGAAAATCGAATCCCTAAACAAATAAACATATATACTATAATGTAATATTTGAATCCTTAACCACAAAACTTATAATCTAAACCCTAACACTTAAATCTAAATCAAAAACTAAAAAATAAAATCCCATAATCCCAAAACCTAGTCCCTCAACCCGATACCTGAAACCCTAATCCTTAAACTCTAAATCCCAAAAGCAAAACACTAAAAATAATAACATATACCCTATAATTTTTTTTATGTTATGTTTAAATATTATATTATGAGGAATGTATTAGACTTAATATTTGATGGGTGGGGCCTGTTATAGCCCCTTGATGCATTGATAGGTCTTATTGGACAAACTAGTGTCTTGACACGAGGCCATGAAATAATGATTATGTATGGTCTTAAAATGAGGCCTTTATGGTCTAATTATGTTGTTTGAAATTTTGTATTCTCTCATTAGTTTATTATTTTTTTGATATTTCATGTGATTATTCAAGTGGTATAATATCCATGTGAATTTTTAAATTGAATCATTTGATTTTTCTTATGATATATTTTCAATTTTATGTAAAAATGGCTTGTGCTTTAGTTTTATACTTTATTTAATGTTTATGGGAATTTATGAAAACTTATCATGTATTAGTTAACCATACATAGAATATGAGCTTACAAATATATTATTATTTTTTTCCAGGATTCCTATATGTGTTTTATAATTGGTGTTTAAGGATAAGCTAGGAGAATAAAATAGTTCTCAATGTATTATATTGGTTTTATTTTATATTTTTAATTGTATGGTAATGTTGATGTATGTAATCTATTTTACAAAACTTCTAAACTGATTGGTCCTTCGGTATTTGACTCCTTGTATTCATTCCAATGTATTAAAATAATTCTCCATCTTTAGAGATCAAGGGTTGGGGCATTACACTAATCTTAAATAACTATAACTATGAAAGGAATTTGTGAAGAGAAATATTTTATTTCATAAATAACATTGTGGTGTTTTGCACACAATATGTTGGAATGGTGTTCTTGATATGAAAAAATTCCCATCATAAATATTTTTTTAATGGAATAGTTAAGATGGGATTCATGTCTCATTGAAAATAGTCCTTGTTGCGGTACAAATTCCAACACGTGTTGGGATCATCAAAAATAACCTCTATCAAAAGACATTTGTCCTATAATGAGATGTCTTTCAGGTATTTATTACAATAAGACTTGTTATTTGTAGTTCCTGAAGATAATGTAAAGGTTATTTTAATTAATGAAATTAACTTATTTAGAAATTTTTATATTCTATAAAATTTCATAATTTTGGTTTTATAGAGAGTAATTACTCAACCTTATAATAAAACGTCATACTCGCTATTTTAGAAAAAAACATTTTTTATTTTTGGTTTAATAAATGAAACATTACTTCTGTGTCATCATCCTCTTCATTTCGTCAACTTTGGTTACTGAAGAATTCATTACTCAATTTAGTATTTAGACATGATCTTTATAAATTTTATTAATGTTCGGTCTTCCAAAAAATAGATAATTAAATAAAATTTACTTACTCACTAACATCACATTAAATAATACATGAACTTGGATAGAATTCAAAAATTGAAATATATTTATAAATCTTTAATTTTATTTCAGAAAAATAGTTATTTAATTTTTATTTTTGTTAATCTTTTCCTAAAATGGTTATAGACACATCAATCCTGAATAAATAATAATTAAATATTCATTAAATCTCATTAAAATATATATGATGAATAGAATATCTTTCATGAAAAATGAAATTTTATTAGATTTTCATTAAATGAAATATTATATAAAATATTCATAATTTTACAAGAGGTGTTATGAATTAAAAAATGAAAATAGTAAATTATATGGTTTTTTGAATTATCAAATTACATTTCATGAATTTATAATAGAAAATATTAGTGGATATTTTTTTGATTTGATTTTAAAATTTCAGTATAAATAGTTGTTTAGCATTTTAGATTATCATCAAGAGATTAAACATTCATTCAATTCTTCTGGAATCTAAATAAAATTGGGTAATGATTAAGATGATGGAGGGGACATTGAAATGTGGATGGTTCTATTGCACATTTCTCATCTATCAGATGACATGCCCAGTTGGATCTCACCAAATATTATATGCAATTCTATTCATTAATAACATCAAAAATTAAATTTCAAAATATATTAATGAAAATTAAATTCTTCTAATTTTATAAACACTAGTTACAACACATAAAATTTCACAAAATAAATAACAAATCCATTATTTTTTAACTTAAAACTTTAATCATCTTCAAAAACAATAATTGCAATATTTTCCATTTCATGTGAAACTATGAAAAACCCCATGTATGAAATCAATTTCATTCCATTAATGAAATCAAAACAAATTATATTTTTTTGTAAAATATTTTCTAAAACTAAAATTTATGAACTCTAGGAAAACATGAATACCCATAGATAAAAAATAACACATTATATGTGGAACCAAAATATCAAGAAGAAACATAAGAATAAATAATAAAAATAAGTGTTCCACTAGAAAAAATAATCATAAATTGATATAAAAAGATTGGAAATTAAAATATTCTACACGATATCACCTATCCACCAACAGGATTCCTGGACTACAAACCTATATATTCTTGTAATATGATCATAAAATGGAAACATTAATCCTAAGAAACCCGTAAAGAATCTATTTTTTCATGTATGAAAATTGAAATATTTATGTCCCACATAAATATTATGGGAGAAATGTTACTCTTGGAACATAATAAATCTTGGGAGAACTCACCTTACCTGTGCAGTGACCACCATTTCAAAGAACAATCCACACTAAGGTTTTTCCCACATCCATTTCTATACCTAATAACATATTAGTATCATGACCATTAAATAAATAAGGATAGAAATAAATCAAGATAATTATATAAATTATTATAGACGATATACAACACCCTAAGATAAAAAACATCATTTCACATAATTTATCATAACCTCAATCTATAATATAAAATCTTTAAAGGGTGGATGATACACAAGTGAAAATTAATAGGACCTCACGAGAGATGGCCCAATCAATTTTAAGGTACATAATGGTCCATTAAAAAAAATAAATATAGGATGTGGTTTCTTTTATAATACATTGAAATAATTATTCTAATTTATTAAAATACATTATAAATGTACCCCCTTTTAATCATAATGGAATATTTTTTTAAAACAAAGAAACATCATTCAAAAATTAAAACCAGGGGCTTCAAGCTACATTTTGAACAAGAATATTCTAAAAAGTCTTATAAACATATCCCAAGGACCTTGGAATGTAAAATAATTTCATTTCAAATCAAAAAAATAAATCATATTATAAAATACATTATTCCAATACCAATTACATCAAAAACAAGTTTATAATTCCTTTTAATGATCATTATACAAATATGAGTTAATGAAATAAATTATAGCACAAAATCAATCAAATAGTCTAACATTAAAGGGACACTATAGAAATATCTACCAGAAGAAAAGAATTCTTCTTGTAATGTTTCATTGTGCAAGATAAACACCAAAATGGGAAAATAATCACACCCTAGAAGCCCTAAAAATCAATCCCATGTGTTATAATCCCCTAGAACCCCAATACTAGTTTTTATAGAGAAATAAAGTTCTATGTGTAACAAAGAACATATGAAAATTAGAATAACGTAAGTGGGACGATAAGGAAGAGGAAAAGGAAGAAGGGATTCATTTAAAATCACATGAAATCCATAGATTTGTGCCAAAATGTAAAGGAGGTGATCAGTGGAGATCTCCCATGGACTCCCTAGGTTCATATGATCAAGTGGGAAAGGAGGAGAGGATAATTAGGGTTAAAAATTGGCAGGGAAAATAATAGATTTTTGTTTTATGGTGGATATAGGATGACCATCCAATTTTTTCACACAGTTATTGAAATAAAACATAAAATAATTGGATAGAACTATCTACGCTACTGCACATTTCATTTTTGACCAACACATTTTCTACTAACCATGAACAAACAATGTTTCACCTCCATTAGGTATACTAACATATAATTTTTTGTTTCAAGGTTCCCCTTGGCCTCGCCTCAAACAATTCTCTACCAATGCATATTAACCAAGAACATTTGAAAATGAATTGAGGATCCTGTTACATGGTGGTAACTATAACATTTCTTCTAAATTGTGTTATTCTACTCATGAAAAGAAATAACACCTATATAAATGTCATTTTTATGGATTTTAAAACCTTCTAGTCACCTTGTGAAAACCATGTACAATGGAATTTTTTTATATATTTAAAAATCCATGATGGAATCCTCTATAAATTAAAATTATTCAACGATAAAAATATTTAAAAAAAAAAAAAGTACAACGGGGAATTAAAATCTCCTTAATATAATTATTTCTTCCCCTAAAAACCCCTTGGTAAAAAATAAAAGGGAACCAGTCATTAAAACACCACTAAACAAAGAGAATACCAGTATACAGACTCTATCATCTCGATACCATATATGAAAATGGTACTAAAATAGGACATTAAACCATTGTGGGTTTCCTAACATTTATAGTTAATATATAGTTGTGGAAATGAGCTGAAAGACTCTTTAAAGGGACACACCACTATAGATTACCGCATCCAAAATTCATAGCTAACCATTCCAAGGAGAACGATCATATCTTCCCGAAGGTACAACCAGAAATAAAACTAACAACCACAATAGAAACTCATCATTAAACCCAATAAATAATATATGAAAAGGCGATGTAATGGAAAACCTCTAGTAATTATCGTAGGAAACAAATATGGGTACCATAATTGGTAATTGATAATCCAAATGGGTAAAATATACAATAGCTATAGACCAATTTCCTACAAAGATTCTACAACTCAAGATCATCACTAACAGGTGATCACATATAAAATGAAACTCTCTTCATATTCACTTCAGTAGAGAATCAGGGGTCTACCATGTTAAACATATCTTGGCTCAATATTAAATATCCAATGATAAAACCAACAATATATATCGCTATTAATAGGTAATCCTAAAGCCACATTACCCTCAAGAAACAAAATTCCACCATGCCAATACGAGAATATATCAAAAACCAAATTTCCTAGAACAACTAACATCTACAAGGTTGATAAATACGTTCAATGAAAAATGTTATAGATTAACCTGATACAAACCTACAAATGGTAATTCTAAAAAACATAAAATATTCCCAAAACATTATTTCACACTTGATTTCTTTTGGTAACCCAACATAATATATTTATCAAGATAATCTAGGAACAGATGATAATAATAAATTCTGGAATACCCAATATAACCTTTATGAGTAAGTGGAATTCAAATAATCATAGTAAACTAGGTCATTAAAATGATTTCCAACCACTATAGAAGATTCAAGAAATACTGATTAGGGTCCAAGAGGATATACCATCCTACGATCACCACTCTATTCTGAGTCTGAGTGGAATATTGAATCAGAATAACCCAATTATATCAACAATACATTTCAATAGAGAAAATCATTCTAATTACCCTCTTATCCATTCTAGGTGGCAATTTTTAAATTACTTAAGGAATAGAATCCCAAAATTTATGCTTCAGTACTTAAACAAAACACACCCCAATAAAAACAAAGGGAAAATCTGAAAACATAAATTATTTAAAATACACATAAATAACAAGATTTAAACTTACTATACTTTAAAATTACTATTATTTAAGAAATAAATTATCCCCCCCAAAAAGTCACACACTTGCAAAACAAATTTATTTTTTCAAAAAAAGTAAACCATTATTAAATAGAACACTTCAATTTTAAATTAAACCAAATATTTTCAGTGTTTTATTACAATTTAGAACCATCTTGAAACTTCATTAAAAAATTTAAATTCAATTTACCTAATAATTCATGTCAAAATATATACTTAATGGTGAAATTTCATCTTAAAACATGTTCCTACACCATACTGAAATTTGATACAATATAGATTTTCCCTATAAAAAAGATAACCTCTTTCCAAACCAACATACAAAAAAAAATTTAATCCCAAACCATTTTATGTACTCATTTTTACATAATATTTCATTAAAAAATTAAATACACAGACATGTGAAAACAAAATATAAGGCCACTCTTCGAGCATAATTTATTTAAATCACTGCAATAACCATTAAAACTCCTCTTTAATTCATTCCCAATAAATGGAATCCACTTTATGGGAAATCCAATACTAAGAGAGATCAAAATATAATATTTTTAAAGGGTAAAATGTTATGAAGTTATTAGATACAAATTTATCTATTCCATTAACCAACCATATTATTTCCTTTTAGAAGTTTAGAAAACCATATGTTGGGGATTCACATGACTTGGTATATTGTGTGGGATAACCATGAAACCCATGTTCAACTTCCTAATTAATCAAAAATGTAGAGGGACTCCCAAACTCACCTTCCAAAATCATGGGAATACAAATACATTCCCCTGAAATTAAAATATATAAAAAATACATGATTAAATGAAATAAAATACATAATCATAATTACCGATGGAAACCTCAGTATTAGGGAAGGCAATATTTTTTTAGTCTTTTACCACATATTCCTCTATACTTTCGAAATTTCTATCTTCATACTACCACAACGCACCCCAAATAATCAAAATGTACAAATCAATAACCTTGGATCATACAATGAATATAATGTTTATTTCCATTTTGTAACATACAATTTCAGGATGATCTGACATGTCACTCAACTATATCTATCCCAAGGAACAAAGGATGTTACCAATTAATATAGGAAGGAAACCAGTTCATGTGCATCGAAGGAAACACATTACAAAACATTTATAAAAAATTTTATATTTAATTAATATAAATTAATTCACCATAAATCCATAACAGAGCATCGATACCATGGATTTACACTCTAAACATAAATAAGAGAGAACAACTAAATAGAAGGAAATAAGTCATAGTCGATAAAACTAATTCAACCCATCAATATAAATATTCATCATGACATCTATAAAAAAATTGATATAAAAAATGAAAATGAATACAAATATAGTGGATATTTTCTTTACAAGAATAATAATACAACCCAATGAGAATAAACTACAACCACCTACAAGAAACTCGTAGCTTCCCTCCATAACCTAACTCATCATCTCCTACAACTAGAAAAGATAGCCAAAGTGAAATGGATCATAGAACAAGTATAATATTTTAATTATTATATACATACATAGGTGTGTATGTAGGGTGTGAGCTATTAGTCTATTTAGGATCTCATAACGGATTATATGAAAGAACTTTTATTATGAATATATTATTTTCTAGTTTGAAATATTGTAATGGAAAATATGTGTTTCATTTTTATTAGTCATTGTAAAAACAAATCATACATCAAATAAAAAAGAATAAATCATTTATTTTTAATCCCAAATAAGAAATGCCACTTCAAAATTCAAAATTATAAAATATACCATTTCATAAAATCCTAGGAAAAAACCCTCTATATAATAAATTTGAAACCTCTATGTAAAATAAAATAAATTGGCAGTTTTTTCCCAAAATATTTCACCAAACCAAGCTTCATAAAAATTTCAATAACACTCCTTTACATAGATAAAAATATGAAATTCTATGTGGTGACACAAGATGATGACATAATATGATAACAAATAAGTGTAATAAGGTAACTAGTCGAAATAATTGTATGTGGATATAAAAATAATAGAAATAAAAATCCCAAATATAGAACCATCAATCAATGTAGATGTGACATGGGATAAAAACCAAGGAACTCAAATAATAAAACCTTGTACTATAGACATGGACCCTAGGATGGAACTAAATAAACACTATATAACATTTTCCCCATTTTATAAATTGGATCCCATATCCATCCCATGGTATCAAAGACAATATTAGAATATAATACATCTTAGGTGAATTCAACTTCCATTAGTAATGACCCCTTTTCATGAGCTTAATTTACTCTAGGTTATTACACTCATCTAGGAGTCCGCAAAATTTCCAAGTAATCACATTACCAATCAATAAATGTGCTGATCAAGAAATAAAGATAACTATATATACGAAAAAATGAAATATATCTCACCCCACAACCAACATATTCACATAGAACATAACCTTTTAACATCATCCATTTAATCACCATATAATAATAAGAAACCCATAAATGGTGGAACACATATATTTGTAGTTGATTATTTTTATATAAGATATGAACTATTCACTTTTAAGCTTGAAAATTGTCCTTTACATAAAAACTAACTTTAGATGTAAAATATTTTCCTTACCTTTTATTTTAGATAATTAAAATAACATGAATTCATTTTGAAATACACCTATTTGTTAACCTAAGAGAAAATTTTATTGATAATTATCAACTTCCTCTGAAAATTAAAAATAATTCCTATTAAATAAATTATTACAAAACACATTCTAAAATACCATATAAACATTTATCAAGGGTCTTTTCATATAAAACCATTTAATTTGAACAGAAAAATTATAATTTCTTTTGAAAATACTTTATGTCAATCCTAACTACATAGAAACATTATATATAATATCATTTAAGGATCCATATACAATTATATATTAATAAATTTTTTTTTAACACCCATGAATTCAGAATATTACATAATAAAGGTAGTGACTAGAAACAAAGAACTCAACTTGAATAAAATCAATCTTCGATGTGTCTCCTTGCATAGAGAACCTAAAAACAAAAAATGTTCTTCCCTCTATAATCCTTAAATTACCAAACCCCTGGGAAAAATCAACATGATTATCAATAATAGATTAAACAACTAATTAGGTGTTCATGAGAAAATACGAACATAGAAAAATTATAACAATGTTAGGGGTAAAAATAAATAATATAAACAAAATATAAAATACAATAAAACAACTTGAAATCCATATAGAGGGAAAATTTAGAGGAGAAATTTGGATCTCTCCCTTGATCTCTCTACGTATGGACATTTGAGTTAGGGAGGAGGAGTGGAGAATAAGGATTAGAATTATGGAAGGAAGTAGTAAATTTCACTTCTTATGTGAATCTAGAAAAACCACACTATTTTTATACACAAATTTCCAAACCATGCACCAATAAAGCCGATAAAACCATCCAAAATTTAGTTATACATGTAGTTAACATGTATGGTTTCTAGTAACCATGAATAAATAAGTCCACACTGCACATTTCACACACCCACAAGGAATGGTAATTTTTATCATTCCATTAGGTCTTTTATAAACCATTTATTTACCCATGGAAACTAAAAAATGTACTAATGACCCTTTATTATAAGGAAACCACATGGATAAAAATAAATTGTGTGCCTTAAACTATGCGTATAAGGAATCCCTATTTCAAGGTAATCTATATGGGGTGAAAAAATATATAATGGTTAGGAAAAAATTTTGATTATAGAGAATTTTTGGAAATGATTAAAAATATAATATCCAATCCTCTAAGAATTTAAAATACCAAAAGATATAACTAAATAAATAAATAAAAACATCTGGTGTGACATAATAATAGAGATAAATCATATAATGAGGAAAATCATTCTCAAGATGTCTGAAAATATGAAACATTCTTTTAACAAATCACCTTTGAGGATAATCCTATTTAAATTTTATTTTATCATAATTTTTTGTTACATTTTATACACATAAAATTAATAAATTAATACCCAAAAACTGTGAAATCTTTATCTAACACAAACTATGGTGAACCAAGCTAAACCTGAATATATTATACATCATTTTCAAGATATAAAAATTATATTTCAAAAATAATATCACAATCCTAAAATTCAATGGATTACATCATTTATATAATTGTTATATATACATTGCATTACACATTATTTATTCAACATATCCCAAACATATTTCTATATATAACTTCATTCAACTCTTTGGGATGTATATAATTTCTTATAGAAGTGAAAACTAAAAAGTAGATTGATATCGAACACCTTATAAAGGAAAAATTATCAATGAGGATTAAAGGGTTAGATTGCAGGCCTGTAATAAAAAATCATCATAGGAGAAATAACTAATTTAAAGAATCATTGAATAATAAGATATAATAATAAGACTTAAAATAATATCATAAATCATTTCCTGAGATCATAGGAACTTAAAAGGGATTTAATGGGAGCATAAATCATATACCATGTTTTGGAAATATGTGTTAATAATGATAACCCATTGTAACAAAACATTAGAGTGTGGTATATCGATATGCATTAAAATGATAACATTGTGAAAAATTTTATTTATTTCTATGTCCCTGAAAAAATATATAAACATAATAAAAAAACTCATGCCTCATGTTTTTAAAATTACAAAACTATCTGCAAATCACGTATTAAGAATTACAACATTTCCCACTCATCATGTTGTGGGCATAACCATAATTTCCATGCATAGAAATCATGATATAATGAGTTAAAAATTGTTGATTAATGAATTTATGGGCTATGTAGGATCTCACCTTTCACAAGATGATAAACCATACTTATATGTTCTATATGAACATAATATCATTCATTATTGCAACATTGACTAATTAACATGTGGAAAAGTATGAGTATTCATGTAAATTCTCTAAAAAAATTATCATGATCAATCCAAATAGAAATTATGGACTATATCATTAGATCATATTACTATTGAAAAATGGGAATATGATTTTATTCAGAAAACTGAAATTTAAAAAGGATATTAATTATTAAAAAATATTATGGGGGAATGAAATTTTCTTCATGTGGTGATCACTAACAAACATTATTCTTTCACTTTTATAAAGAAAGTCAAAAATTACCCATATGGGAAATGTTATGAATATTTTCTAAGAAAACATTATAAAGAAATGAAAATATATTATAAAATGGCCTCAAAAATTAATTGAAATATTTATAAGTACATTATTAAAAAAATATAATGAATATAAATATAGTGGGAAATAGTTTGGAAAGAGACTTTAAAACATTTAAATAAAATATTTACAATAAAAACCCATAAAACCTTTAAAATAAAAAAGGACATTGAATGAGAAATAAAAAGAATCAGTTTTAAATACCATGAGTATTAATAGTATCATTATAATATATGTAAAAATAATTATTATGTACATCATATAAATAAATAAATTTTATTTTATGAGATATGTATCAAAGAAAGTGAATATGAGATAAAAACACTTACGACATTGGTTACATTTTAATCATAATACCATGAATGAGAAAACATGATATGGAATTGTAAATCCATTTAATGTATTAATATTTTTAATTAGACACTTACATGTGAAATATATTCACCACAAGGGAGTAAAAAAATTTTTTAATATGGTATACGTCTCAATTTATATGAGAATCCATTGACATGGATTTTCGCTACATC
Organism: Viscum album; assembly: GCA_963277665.1. Classification (NCBI taxonomy): domain Eukaryota; kingdom Viridiplantae; phylum Streptophyta; class Magnoliopsida; order Santalales; family Viscaceae; genus Viscum; species Viscum album. Next base: position 7,802 of record CAUJRU010001240.1, on the reverse strand, counting down.
AAACAGGCATTATCATGATTATTCCCCTGAAAAATTCATTATGAACTATTATATTAGAATTTTAGTGAGGACAACACCTATAAAAAGTTGTAATGATATATTTTAAGATGTTTTTATATTGTCTTCAATTTAATATTAATTTTCTATAAGGAGAATTGGGGTTGTGAAAGGATACTTTTTAAGTGATAGGGGTGACATTTTTTTTAAATATTCATTAAATTATATTAAAGTCCTATCAATTTTAAAGAAAAGTGGAACCAATAGTGGAACTAATGGATAAGGGTAATGTATTGGTTTATAAAACCCTCATAAAAATATATTTTGGGATTTTTTATTAGTATTTTATCCCCCTCCTAATTTATCTTGTCATCGTGATTTAATTTAACCACATTAACTCATTATTAACCCCAATGACTTATTTTTAAGACTCATAATTAAATTTAACATACAAACTAATATGAAAATACTGATTTAAAATTTAAAAACCAAGAGAAAATATTCAATTTATATAGGTCGTAAGAATTAAATTTACTAAAAATATGCTTAACAAAACAAATATAGATTTTTTAGAAATAATTTTTTTATGAATAAAAAAATCTATACAAATATTGTTGTATTCATTCACTTGTCATTTATTATAAAAAAATTAAAAAAATATTTATTTTATGACTTTCAAATCATTTCAATATGTAATGGATCAATTTTAATATTTAATCAATTTAAAAGGACCAAAATGGGTATTTATTAAATCAATATATAACATGGTTTCCCAAAAGTCTTGAATAGATATATAAATCCAAAATATTAACATTAAATATGTTGTTCTAATCCTTAAAAAAATTTGGTTGATAAAAATGTGTCATATATAATTAAGAAATTTTATATAAAAACATGCTCATAAACATTATGGCATTTTTAAAAAATATATTTGTACTATTCAGATAAAATTCAACATCAAATAGCCTCAAGTTTTTTCCCAATTTTTATTTTTAAACTATGAATTTAAGAACTGAATTTTATTTTATAAAACCCATATTATAATGATTATAAATTTTTTATTTAAATAAATAATATATATTATTCTATATATGCAATGTTTTTAAGATTTTATTTATTTAATAAATACTATATGTATGAATATTTATAATTACTTAGGTATTTCTTAAATTTACCAAATTGATTTTAAAAAAAAATCCTGGAATTTTATTAGTGGATTTTATTCACATAATTTGTTTCAATTTTTAAATTTTATTAAAATATTAATATTTCTTAAAAACATTTTCGTTGCAATCATTGGTTTTTTATAAATATATTATAATCTATTAATTAAGAAATCATTTATTTTTCTAATTTTGTTGTCTAAATATCAATTAATGTGCTTCATTATGTATTTTATAATGAATAATTTAAATTAGTTTATATTTTCATGCATTAAAAGCATTCAATATTATTGAATCTATTCCAAATTGAAATATATACTAAAATCGGGATTCTTTATATTTCACACCCCATAAAATAATTCAACATTCACAATTACATTAATTTGATGAAAACAGTTAAGGATACCAATTATTCATTAAATACTTTCATTTCCTCATCATTTCATCAATATTATTTCCCCTCTAGAATACCTTTACTATGTTAGAGGTCTTGTTTTTTAGTACATTATATCTATAATCCAATATTTCTATCAGTTTCTCCTTATAAGAAGAACACAACCCACCTGTATAACATTTAGGTTCAATTCATTGGAAGGGCGTGTTATGTGGATTGTTAGGGTTATATGGATCACATTATGGATCTGGGATACATAAAATGGATGTTAAAGACAATAATATATCACTCCCACATGATCAAGGATTTAAATGGACCAAAAAACCTAGGGCTATAATATATATTCATTATAAATTACATAAACTCCTTTTAATGTAATATTTAACGGAAAACATTTTCTCTGAATTAAAACCCCAAATTTCATCAATGATTATCTTCATATATATTATGTCTAATATTTTTAATTTGAATGTTTTTCTAATTGGATTGTATTTTCTATAACATCTCCTATGAATTATATGGCCACAATGGCTCGAGCACTCTAAATTCATAATAACAAGTTGTCTGTATAAACCTCTTTCCTTTTATAGAATCATATAGTTCCAATTTATTTCTAGAATGTAAACTATTGATATATGAGATCTATTTAAGGGGAAGGTATTTATCACAACCTCCTTTGAAATCCATTTAAAAATAAATCATCATATCTTATTTGGTTTGAATGTTCCTCTCAGATTGACAATTTCAATAAGGATGATATAAAATTTCAAAGCTCAAGTTCATAGTCATTGATAATTATGTACTTCTCCAGAACCTGAAAGTAATTCTCAAATCCCAATCAGATAGAGTTAAAATTGGTACTCCATGTATTATATCACTTCCATAATGTATATAATGTGTAATTATTCACTAGACAAATCTTCTTTAATAATTATTAAATATTGTAAATATTTATGGAAATAAACTATAACCAATATAGTATTATGGACTTTACATTTATTATAGAGTAATAAGATAAAATCCATTGTGAATTTACCTCATTTACATACTGATATTGGTAATGGATTCATCATCCAATTAGATTTTTCATGTTTAACATTAATTTTATGGAATACAAACAATAGAGATACATTCTAAAAAATACCACCTACATATTTTCTGTCCAAAAGTAATTTTTGATATCTATATACATATTCTTCATCCCTGAATTGAGGGAGAATGGTTAAATTTGGGATTCATTAAATGTATCCTTATTCATTTATAGTATTGATATAACACATATTTTTTTCATATACCTAATCATTCCATCATCATCATTGTTAATCATTGAAACATTCAATACCTTCGGTCAAATATCTATATCTTTTCTCTATACCTTTTTTATCTTCACAGGAATAGATTTTCACATGTACATTTGTGAATGATAATATTTATCCCATTAACATATAATATCAAATTATTTATATTAAAATTCCATGTGTATTTTTTCTTTATCAATCCTCATCATTGATAATATTGAGTGATCATTTTTACTCAGTACATCAGCCATCTTGTTTTCCTTCCTTGGTTGGTAATGTATTGATAAATCATAATCCTCAATAAATTCCAACCATTAAATATGAAAAAAAATTCATATAATTCAACGTGAATATTTATTTTAAACATATATGATCAATATATATATGTGTATATATATCACACCTTTCACAATATAGATAACAACACCATATTTATAATGAAAAAATTGCTACTGCTTACTACAAATCTTGTGTTTGGTATTGTTTATTGTGAATCTTTATTTTATCTAAGGGATAACAAATTACCATGTTATAATTAATAAATCCACATAAAAATACATTCATTAATGAATCACTATAAATAATTATCCCATCCCTCATATAAGTTAATGTATACACAAGTCCATTAGCTAAACTCTTAGTAAGCTCCTACAATATTTCTTCACATTCCCCTTTTAGTGATACTTTACTCCATTCCTCATTAAATTGGTTATTGGATTTGATATCCATGAGATATTTTTGAAGAGTAATAAATTATATCTACCCAAACTAATAATAATACATATATCTAATATAGAATTCATTGTCGGCCATTGTTCAATAGCTTATATCTATGAAGTATCTATAAATATTCACTTCTTTATTATTACATGACACTTGAATGGTAATTTATATAACCAACTTCAATCATGAGAAATTTATCATACAATTCTGTTTTAAATTTTATAGACATACTACTCAAATGATAATCATGATCCTCCTTGTTCTTTGAATATAGAATAATATAATCTACAAATACAACCCAAAATTGATCATGGTACTCTATAAAGTCTATATTCAAAAGATCCATAATGATTTAATGGTAATTTTTAGGTCTAAAAGGAATTATTATATATTCACTATTTTTATAACATAATAAACACTATATTGGGTTTATCCATCCATTTAACCATTAACTAATGTTATCCAGATTGAAGATTAATGCTAAAAAATTACTAAGACCCTATAAGTTGATAAAATATGACATCAATATATTGTAAGGGAAATTTTTTATTCATTTAATGACCCATATATTGGAAAAGAAAAAAATTCATGTGAATTTGAAAATTTTCATTTATGAGACATGATGCTTTTAAAACTAAGCATCAGAATAGAAATCCCAGAGTTGGAAGACATCAAAGTGTTGTTTTTAGACTTGGGAGAAGGCCAAATAGTTTCTATGGGTGTCTCATTGAGTATTGAAAGAAATAAAACCAAAAATTAATTTTTTTGGTACACTATGAAGGGTACACTGTTTGTCTAAAATAATATGTCCCCAGTATCAAACCATGTGACTGCAGTATAGGAGAAAAAATTCCCTGCATGATTTACCCTTCAAAATCTACGTACCTATCCCACATGGTATGTTTTATTTAGGAATTAACCACTCATTATTCATTGCAAGGTTGAATTATAGTTCGAGAAAACATGTGACACACACCGTGTGAGTTTATTTTTTAAGTAGTGGTGTCACATGGTTGGCGAATTCTTTATCCAAACCATGTCATGTATATTTTTGGGTAAAAATGTCCAAAATTACCTAAATTCAATAATGTTTTATTTTTCTTATTTCTTCCCAACCAATAATACACATATGAATCCTCTATATCATGTGGTTATCCTTCTCCTATTGATTCAAGACATGGAGATATATCCTAGATCCGTTGGTTGAGCCAAGCATCATCAGTCTCTATGGATATGAAAATTTAAGTCCTTTTATCCTCTCTTATCTATTTAATTTTCTTAATTCCATCTTAAATACTATTTATATGTGATATCATGTTACATATTTTTATGTAAATGGAACTTTTCATTGTTTCTATCCAAGCCAGATAAAATCAGACATAAATATTGGATGAGTGGATTTTCATAAGCTTGAGGTAGGTGATCTATGGATTCATACCTATTTTTCCATAATTTTTTAATAGTTTCATTGTGACTTCTATATAACTTTTCCAATCTTCTCATATTAATTTGTTTCTTCATATAAAATTTATCCTTGCACTAGGATAAATGTATATAGATCCTTGTTTTGGGATTCAGTGATTTTTGTGTTCTTCATTGGACACCCCATGGGTGTACCAAGTGAATTTACACTTTATATTAATTGGTTCAAAGAATAAATTGAAATCTAATAATTCATCTTATATAAATAGAATTTAACCTTATAACTCATTGTTTAAATGAGGATGAAAGCATTTAATAGATGGCTGGACCTATAAAAATTGATTTTCAACATGTGTTCACTACATATAATGCTTATTTTGACAAATTTAATTTTCATGAATGAAAATAATAATATTTATAAATGGATTTTTTATTGAAAATTTCATGTTTTTGTAATGAATCCCCTTGATGGTGGTTTGATGTCTTAAAAATAAAAATGTAATGGTTTGTGATATTAATGACGTGTAACGTGTTGAAATCATTTTTCTTATGTGATTTCATTTCATTATTTAGCATATGGAATGTTTGAAAAATGGACTTTATTAAAGCTATACATTGAGTTGAAACCCTTATATAAATGAGTAATATACCAAGCTCCTCCTATGAGCTTGGAATTCATTGTAAATGAGTTTACCAATGTAGTAAACTGCTAAGTTGAATGTGGCAACATCCAAGGACATTTTTGATGATTGATAATGCAATTTCCATGTTTTGTTTATTTAAATTGAATAAATTATATTTAATGTAATTCCTCAAGTTGTATTTCATACCCTGAATGAATTAAATGGTTTAATTGAATCACATCGTAAAGGCTTCCATTACCACACCATTGATTACATGTTTAATTTTATGCTTAATTATAATTTTAATAAATGGAATATCGTTGATTATAATGGGTTATTTAAATGAAAATTATGAGAGTAATTACCCAATAGAATGTATTATAAATATAACAATTCATTTATATAATGGGATTAATAAATGTAATCCATAGAGGTATTCCCTCATGGATGTTTATTATAAATATGATTATTCATTATATATAGTCTATGGAATAATGGAAAGGTTTTTGTTGAGAATTATGACATCACAATCCCTTACATTGGGTGTTGAGTATGATATCTCACACCTGTGATACTATACTAGAAATGAGATTTACACACCCTATTACATGAATAGAGTGTTTCCATGGAAACCAATATCTTGAGTGTTGCAATCGGGTGTCTCTCACTCTATAGGGTTTTAGGGCATGTTCCACTGAAAATATGAACTATACTAATGGTTCTATACTAATGGTTTGAAACATTGTTATATGAACCCTATACCAATGGTATTGAAAACAATGCTGTTATAGGTATGGTATATAAAACCTATACCTAAAATTTTACCAAATGGTTTATATAAGGACTATATTTGAACACCTATAATATTCAATTAAACAAATTAATGGTATAGGTATTGATTATAAAAACTTGTACCTATGGTGTTTCCAAACTGCTATTATTAGAATCAATTCTGGACACGTATAATAATGATTTTGTCAAATTGTTAGTATAAGTGTTGATTTTGGATACCTATAAAAACGGTGTGGGTAAACTGTTTGTATATGAGGTGTCTTTATTTTTGCATAATAATAATAATACATAATTTTATTTGAATACTATACTAATAAAAATATATACATATATATACATATATATATACATATGAATACAAAATATGTTTTTGGATACTAGTAATGTAAAAAGAATATAAGGTGGAGGTTGTGGGGTTAATACCCAGAGCAAGGTTTTTTTCAATAGAAGACCTATACTAGTAGTTTTATCATACCATTGGTATAGGGTTATACCTGTATAAAATCACCCAATGATCTCTAAAATAATTGGTATAGGATATACCAACAGTTTTATGGTCTATACCAATGGTTCCAAATCATCGATTTATCATTGTTCCTAGTAGTGTTTTTTGATTAATTTCAAACCCATAACATGATTCTTATGATGAATGATTTTAAATGGTGTGGTGTACATGTGTGTGATGAATTCCATTGAAAATATATTTTCAATAAATTTATATATTTTTGAATGAAATGATCTTGATTAAAGATGAATGAATTGTAGAATGAATTTGAAGGGATTAAAATCATGAAATAATTTGAAAGGAAGAAAAATGAGTTTTTAGAAATCCATTTCATGATTATTTAAAATTAAAAGGAATGTTATAAAACATGAACATGGGGACAACATATTGGTTGAAGTGATTTTTTATTGATTTATGTGGATTCAAGAACCATTTATGATTGTTTTTAAGGAATCACATGACTGAATGGGTAGTTTGGTAGGTAATCCATGAAAATTACATTAGGAATGCATTCGATCTCCTAGGTAGTGGGTTGATGAAAATAATGGTACAAACATGATGAGGTTAGGGAGTTCATTCATTGTGGGTGTTATTATATTACCCTAATGCATAAGATATAGGGTCAAGTTCACACTCCAATATGTATTTCACCATGAATTGTGAGGATCCTTGATCCTTGATCTAGCAAACCATAGGCATTATGACCATTGGTATATAACTTAAAATGATTATTAAAAGCCATGTACCTTGACTACACATCATTAATTCATCAGATAAGTAGGATACCGCCAGACAAGTCATTATGAGAAAATAAGCCATGAATGACAAGTACATGTCTTGTAACCCCAACACATAATGTGACATTTTTCAAGATATGAATTTAGG